>CCAG010016433.1:0-81671 GCA_001077435.1 Glossina morsitans morsitans | reverse complement strand
TCCAAAATTGGCGTAACTGTGGCAATAATAGAAACAAAAAGAAAAAAAAAAGAAATAACAGATATACATAAAAAAAGAGGAAAATAAGAAAAGAACGAAGAAAAATATAAGTTAGATATTTTGTAAAATTGTACTGATACTATGAATGATGGTGATTCGTAAAGAAATTGTGATCGACTTTGTTGATTTGATTGTAAAGGCACGATTATGTGCATAATAACCAACTCACTATGTATTCAAATGAAAAATCATTTAAACGTGAAAAAGAAAGCTGTACAGCAATGTAGAATGAAGGTCGTTTTTTTTTAACGAAAGGAAGTTGATGCAAACTATTAAACATTTACTTGTTTGCTAATAATATTTTGGTTTCGAAAACACAAAAAGAAGAAAAAGAATGGTTTATAATTATTATTTGAAGAAATGTCTATAATGTTGATTGTGAGGCTGCACACTGTACAAAAAGAAGAGAAAATGTACTAGACGCCATATTGAAAGAGTGAAAAATTTTAAAAGTGAAAATTTCTATGAAACAATAAATTGTCAGTTTATTAAGAAGCCAAACTTTATGCCAAAAAACACAAGAAAAGAATCAAGATGTATATTATCCATCTTCATGATACCACTAGTATTTCTTCATCATATGAATATGTTGCCTAGACAACGCATCGGCAACATAATTCTTTTTTCCGGGTTTATGAAATACATTAAAATTACGTTGGTCGAAGCTTTCCTTCGCTTTATCTTAGCCTTACGATTTCGATCTGAGGCAACAAAAGTAAGCGATTAATGATCAGTAAAAATACTTATGAGTTTTGTGTAATAAAGTTAATGTCAGAGATTTTTTAAGCCAAAAAGAACAGCTAAAAGTGGCGCGAAACATCAGTCGTAAGGTTAAAAGATTTCTTTAATTCAAAGTGCATTAGTATAGAATCCTCTGATGTCCAAATCTGCTTTAATTTTTCAAAGGCCCAAGTTTAATTTGAATTTTTTTAGACTGGGTGGCGGGTATTTTGCCGTTTTCCCCCTTGAGTACACCAGTTGAAGGCTTTGCCACATTGCCATAGTCTTTAATAAAACGACGATAGTGTAGTGTTAAAAGATGTTAGATATTTTTCCTTTGAATAAGAATTTTAGTAAGGTTTAATAATTTGATCGGGTAAAATTTTTTTTTTATGACCTGTGGTAAAAAATAATTGTGAAGGTTGTAAGCTTCATTTTAAGGTTTGGATGCGCGTGAAAGACGTAAAGTGCCTGGCTTTGGTGTGGCGTGTGTTATAGCAAAAGTTGCTGTCAGGACTAATAGCACCAAAATTGATGTCATTGGTTGTTTGTACATCCGAAAGGTGTGTTTGCTTTCTATGGTTTTTTGGGATTAAAGCATATGTGGGGATTTCTTTTCTAAAGTCTACTTTTATTTTTTGATTTGTTGCTTTTTTTCTCTCTCCTTCGTTCTTGTTGTGTTTTATCTTTCTCTTGTTCAATTTTTAGTTTTATTACATTTTTCTTTCCCTTCTGGTTTTTGTTTAATACCTTTTTGTTTACGTGGCCATTTGTTTTCTTTCAATCAGTAATTTCTTGTAAACTTGTTAGATCGTCTTTACTGGAATTTGTATTATTATCATTTCTGGATATGGATGTTACACTTTCTTCTTTTGTTATTAGGTCCACGCTTTTTAGTTTCTAACTAGTTTCCTATTATTGACGGGTATCCTATGACTTCGTCGTAAGCTATGTAAAATTTTATTTTCAATTTAATAGTGCCGCCATTGAGGCTGGTATTTCGACGTATCCTATTATTGAGAGAATCGTCGTGGGCCTCTTAGGTAACGCGTTTCAAGATGCGTTGGATAATGGTCTAATAACTGTGAATAAATGCTGTTACTAATAAGCTTTATAGTGTTTCCCGTATCAACGAATGCTGAGAATTTGCTATCCATGTTGGTTGCGATATTGCTCTCAGAGATTGTATTCATTTTGCTTGTTTCGTTTTGGGCTAATTATTAGTATATTAAAATGACTGAGGCTCTATTTTTTGGCATGTGTAACATTGCTGCAGTGTTCTGGTAAAGTTTTCTGGTGAAGGCTGCCTTCTTTAATTTGTAAAATTATCGTTGTTATTCCTTGGGTTGCTGTTGTTGTTATTGTTATATTGATTATTTCTATTGCCGTTATTATAGTTATAGTTTTTCTAACAGGGGCTATGTCGGTTTAGTGGGTTATTATTATAGTATTTAGAGGGATTAACAAAGTTATGGTAGTTATGGTAACCCCGGTTGTTTATTGGGTTTGGACTGCTTCGGTTGAAGTTGTGTATGAATCTTCGTAGGAATTTGTGTGATTTGTTATGAGCCTTTGTGCTTTGTTATCTGCTATTGGGTTTATTGAGTCTTCTCTGTGTATTAGTTCTGAAATAATTGATTTCTGTCGATGATACCTGAGATTTTGCAGCCTCCAATGCTAGTCTTTTTTATTTTTAAAGTTGCTAGTGAGTAGGTTTTTGACTTGTTCAGTATTTGTGGCGGTTTGTGAAGTGGAGATGGCAATACGAACTTTAGTGGAAAGTTTGGCTAAGTAGATGAAGTTGATCAAATATGGTCTCTACTTTTCTTTAAGAGCATTCGAAATGATTTCAAGAATGCGCAGACATTGTTTTTACCTTTGAATTCAGATATAATTTTTGTCGCAGTTCAATGTTAAAATATGTTTTTGCGTTGATGTCTTTCAAGTCTTATGTTATTGATTTGTGGAGCGTATAGCGTATGGTAGTATTGTTAGAAACGTTGGCTATATTCCATAATATCTTTTTTTTTCCTCAATGTTTAGGTCTTTTAACCGATCTAAATATTTTTTGTATAGAAAGTTAAAGAATTTAGCTTTTCTTGTAGCATACATTTTGTGCATTTATTTGAACCTTTATGCTTGTAGTTTGTAAGGATGGTGTTTTTATTGGCCGAAAACTGTACGATTTAAAACATTTTGTTTATTAGTAATTAACAGCTAATGTTAATTACGCATAAACGGTCACTTTTCGTAAGTGCATATTATTGGTAGAAGTAGGCATAAGGTTGTATATAAATACTTAACACTTTATTCTAGGTGGGGTTTATTTTGGCGCTGACTTTACTATTGGGACAGCAAGATTTTTTTGTTAGACGTTATTTGTCTATAAAAGATGTGTGGCAGTGTGATCAAGTGGAGATTGCGGGAGCAAGATGAAATGATATTTTGCTTAAGCAAAATAATAATGTTTTTAGAATCAAAAATTCCAACACTATGATTAAATAATTTCCACAAAAGAATGAATTATTTTGGCAATGTCACAAAATAGTAGTAGTAATAATGCTATTTGGCAGAAGCAGAAAAATAACAGCCTTGGTATTTGACAGATTAGAAAATGAGAGTTTTGTTATTTGGCAAAATATTAACCAATTTATTTGGCAGAATAGTAGATTCTTTTTTGGCAGAATCGCCATGTACAGTTGGAACATAAATGTGTTGGAAGACTTTCATTTGTTGTCGCTGCCTAGCCAAAGGCATGGTCTTAGGAACTGTAACGTAAGTTGCTAGAATCCCGATGCATAACAATAAAATTAAAGTTAAAAATGTAGAAGACACTTTTATTCTTTTTGCGTGAGATTTAAGTCTGTGTCTTTATTATTAATTCAAGGGTTTACATACAAAAGTGTACTTAAAGGTACAACTAAAAAGAAAGTAAAATTACATCGTCGGATATTTACCGTTGTAGTATATTCTAGTGCGTAGTAAACAGTAAACTGACATTTAATCTTGAAGCATAATCGGTGGTTAACAAAGCTAAGTCGGCTTTTAGCTCCACGAAAAGATGCGCTAAGTAGTTTGACGATCCTTGCGTCACAAAAAACCGATATGTGTCTCACTGTCTGATTTCGATAAATTCAATTTTATGAAATTAAGGTTAAAAAAATGCAAGAAACTTTCATTCTCAAATTCTCAAGGGAAAATTCAGTCATTACTGAATATTTAATCGATTCACAAAAGTTGAAAAACGTAGATTCGTTCATGGATTTACGGGTTCTATTCGACCAAAGACTATGTTTTAATTTGCAATTTCGGTTCTTCATTAATAAGCCTAGATCGACACTAGGTTTCATTAAACGGTGGTCGAAAGGGCTTAACGATCCTTACATTACAAAAAGGCTATAGTTAAATTTATTCAGATCAATATTTGAGTATGCCGCTATTCTGCTGCCTCGTTGTTATAGTTGGTGCGTAGATTCAATAGAATGCGTTCAAATGTAATTCCGCTCCTTGCTCCTAGGATGTTGGGTTGGAACCCGCTTAAATAAACAATTGCTTTCCTTAGCTTTACCGTCATTTGAAAAACGCATCCTTGGTGTGTCCTCCTTAATTAAATAAGTTAAAGGGTACTATTGACTCGTCGACATGAGATAAGCTTCAGTGTTCCCACCTGCTTCTCTAGGTATTTTATTTCCATAAAATTAAGCAGATGTAGATACAATTACGATCTTTCTAAACCTTTTACAAAAATCTAAATCTTAATGCCGGTTACTTCAAATTCTATTAAATCACCTCTTCTTAATGCGTAAACCTTGCCTAAGTCTTCGCTTTGGCGCAGTTTCATTTACTACAACAAGATCTGTTGTACTCATGTCACGAGCAAAGGTACCTTCCAAAAATACGTTGCTGTTAAAACCAACAACTAAGTAATATATCTATTATAGGAAGAGTATTGTGAACCGAAAGGTTTATAAGTGACAACCTTGGAAATATGTTTCCTGTATAATATACTAACCTAAATATATTTTCTATATGCTACTGCGATAATTTTACAACCATGTACGATGAAAGTAAATATATAAATATGAAAGTAAATATATAAATAGCAAATATATAAAAGTAATGTAAAATGTGAAAGTAAATATATAAATATATAAAGACACAACACTACGGTTCGACGACTTCAGAAATCTCTCTCTCTCTCTTTTGTTTCCTTATGTATGACTTTCGTCATCCCTTTCTTTACTATTATTTAAGTTGAATGGGAAATCTGAAAAAGATATGAATTTTTGTTTTTATTTATTTTCGCCTGTCAAAATCAGAAAAGCAACGGTCGACTTTTCTCTCAGATTAAATAAGTTGCAAAACGCACAAAAATTGTGGAGCTTTAATGTTAAGATCGGAGATGCATAAATTTTGTAGAGATTTAAATGAACTTAAAACCAACATCTGTGGAAAAGAAGTAGTAGCCATAACTACTATGAAAGGACAGGCCACAGGTTAACTCCAACCAGATCAGCAGTAACCATAAATAAATCGACAGATGAGAAAAATTATGTCTGTAGCGTAACTTGCATCTCGTTTCCTGCTCATGTACAACACATTAGATTCGTCTTTTACGTGTGATATAAGAGGTCGTAATAAAGTATCATACGAAACATGATGGATATAGTTTATCTTCGGATGATAAAGGTACCTTCTTAAAAAAACACTGCATAATTCTTTTACCTCTTCTTGTCGTTCTAAAAGAAGAATTCTTAAGCTTTGTTTAAATTAGTATTGCATTTAGCTGAAGAAATCTAGATTATGAGAGGGATAATAGACAAAGCACGCATAGTAAATGTAAAACATAACAAATTTATTGGTTTAACTACTATAATTTTATAGAAACATTAAGACCAATTTTTTAACAATTGCCGCTATACAACAAATGGATTGGATATCAAGAAAAATTTTTTGAAATTCTAAGTTATGCACCATGGGTAATTTTAATATTAGGCCCCCTCCGTCTAGCAACGATTCTAATTTATGAAGCTCCATCCACTTCCGCTTGCACAAACTGATGTTGGGAAGAAATCTGCCTAATATTCATACATTGACTAACATTAACCGATTATCAAAATTTAACAATATTTTTCTTACCTGCCACAAATTTAAACTTTTTTGGTTAACAATTATTTGCTTTGTTGTAGTTTTACACCTTTAGAGCATATTTTTCAAAACAATACCTATTTTGTCTTTGTCTCATTTGAGAGATATGAAATAACTTATTTCACAGCTGTTGTACCAATAATTAAAAAAAAAAAAATGTTACCGAAGTATAGTGAATGATGATGTCATACGTAATTCGAAAACTTTCAAAAAGCGTAAAAGAAAAGTAAATTTTTCGTAGTCACTCAGTGCTAAGATATGTATAGAGAAAATACAAAATAACTTACTAAATTTTAAGGGGCAAAGTGACTAGTTATATTGGTAGTGAGACGGGTTACAAATGGCCATTCGGATATAGCATCACAGGCAAATTGTTTCATTGGTTATAACGCAACACTACGAGAAAAAATGTTAATGGAGCTGCTCACGATCTGTAAAAGGCCAGAGCCATAGTTTAGTCATTGTTCTTGGTTACTATGCACCGTGTTTTTCTCAATATATCTTAAAATTACTTTCAGTTTCTTTTGTCACAGTTTAAATAAAATATTACAATGTCATACTTCATCACGAAAATGTAAACTTCACAGAACACCTTGTTCGTGTTTCGATACACATCCTACCTTATAACCATGTGTACATAAATAAGGAAAACAATGGTAATTATGAACCCGCTAACTAGTGTGATCGAAGACTTGCTGATTTTCAAAAAAATTTGCAATTATATGACATAATATATGAAGATTACCAACAATTAGGTTTTCACAATAAAGCTAGTTGTTCTGAATAGTGCCATCACTATTGTCTGTAATTAACGATGTCACCTTCGAAATTGTTATTGTTGATTTTGGTGTTAAGTATCTTAACATATGCTCAATTCAATATTTTAGTATCGATTAATGTAAGTCATTTACTTCTTTTCACTTATCTTGCTTAGGTTTAACATAGTTTAATACCGTTTTTATACTACTTATATAAGAGTAGATCAAGTTTATGCGAATGCGCAATTTTTGAGATATTGTTATGAAATTTGGTACAGTAGCGTGTTTTCGCCCAAGGACGAGTGCTATTGAGAATGGTTTGGATCGGTTCACTTTTTCGACCATTCCCCATATAAAATCCTATTCCGAAAAGTCGTTAAATTGAGAAAGTTTGTAATTATCAAAATTTTTCGGCAAAAGTGGCTTCGCAGTAGTATTTGGGCATTCTACATTGGTATAAAACCTTTGGATCGGCTGGGGAAATTTTTGAACCTCTCCCATATAGCGAAAACTAAAGTTTATAGGACAAAAAGGTAAAGTTTTTAATGCTTCAAGATGAAAATCATATCATAATAGTAATTTAACATAAAAAGTCAACTGTGCCAAATTTCGCGGCTTATTTTTTTGAACCTACCCTAATAACGATTTTCACGAAAGTTGATCCTCTATAGAACAGAAAAGTCTAAGTCTACAAAATGTGGACCATCTACGCCTATTTTTTAATTCTGCCCTATGTAGGGATTAAACTAGTACCACATTAGGTCGCGTTGTGGGACCGGTTCCCCAGAACTACGCATGTGAAAAATATGCCTTAATATACAAACAAAATGAAATTTTTGTATTCTATAATAAAAATAAGAATTATGTTAGACAATGTAATGTACTCGGGCGTGTTTTTCCTTGTTTACTATGTGATATACTCTTTCTCTTCCGTAATATGTCATATTACACACTATCCAATCGACTTCACCAATAATACGCTTAGTACACAGCAAATTTTTTAATAGAGATTAAACCGTTTTAATAGCGAAACACCGTGACTGCTTTTATTATTGATCATGCCGTTAAAGATATATTTTGATCGTTTAGCTACTCATTCTCTTTTCGTATTTGATACTTCCTTATACGCTCACTACAGTCACTACATGCCAGTTATTAAAATCTGCCGGTAATCGGGTGTATGCACGTAGGAACAATTCGATTGTGATATCTGGTGTTATTATTGTAATGAATAATTGTTGGTGGCAGCTGTTCATGTTTGTCGCCTAAATTTCGTGTTCAACTTATAATTTAGAATGCTGAAGTTCTACTAGTCAGCCACTTTTGCCGAGAAATTTTGAAAATTAATATTTTTCCCATATAACGACTTTTCGGAAAAAGGTCTTATATGGTGACTGGCCGAAAACGTGCACCAAACCATTTTCAATTGCGTTCGTCCTTGGGCGAAAACAGGTCACTGTACCAAATTTCACCAAAATATCTCAAAAATTGTGACCTCTAGCTTGAACACAAATTTACAAAGACGGAATTAGACGGACAAACGGACAGGCAGGCTTAGATCAATTCAGATAATGATTATGAATCGGTTAGTATTATAAAAGGTGGGTCCATCTTAAGACTTGCATGTTACATGTGACCGTACTAAGTTAATATACCCTGTACCACAAGAGGTGTAGGGTATAAAGGATTGAACAAAAAGAGTACTAGCAAACATACACGTGGTAACAAACATTTGGCAATTTTACCTGAAAAAACGATATGTATGAGAGTTTAACAACATATTTCTGCAAATTCCAAACACACAAAAGAACATCATAGGTTCATTTTTAATAACCTTAAATTTTAAACAAAGAAAAAAGAACTGTTGAGCAATTCCTCTCATCGTGGACCATAAGCTGAACAGAGCTCTTTATTCAAGATTTAAACATATTGGTTTCTGATCCAATAAAAAGGAAGAAAAGTTCCTTTCGAAGATTTATTAAACAAATAAAAAATAGTTATTTCACATTTGCAATAATAGCATTAAAAAAAGAAGAAGAAAAACTCCTCTTGTTGACATACCTCTCTTCTATATTAACATGAAGAGAGGAAGAGTGAAACAAAATTGCCGACAAAACAAGTAGTTCCAAGCAAATTTCTAAAGTTTCTGGTCTCTGGATTAATAATGACATGACCCAAAGTATTCTTGTGTAAAATGTATGTTAAGATTTTTGAAACAGAATACATACAGGCAAAAAGAGTCACATTTATTAAATAAACGGTATAAAAAAGGAAGAAGAAACATTTCAATAATTCATTGTTTTTCTTTTTCTTGACGAAGTAACGTTTTCCGAAACAAATGTGGCCAACAAAAAGATAAAAAGAGAAAGTGTAAACATAATGGTAGAAAAAGAACTTTAGAAAAGCAAACAAAAGCAAAGACACGAAGTGAACTTTCTAAATATTTTTACCCTCGTAACTACAAATCTCAAAGTTAAAACTGTATGATTAGATTGAATGTCACATGATAAATATGAAAGTCGCAAAATGTGCTAATGTAAAAAAGAGAGTAAGTTAAACAAACAAATTTAGACCTTTTAGGTGTTTCTATTTCAAAAACATTTATTGGCCTAAGTTTACTTTATTGAACTAATGTCAAACTCGAACCAACTTTTGCAAAATGTTATGCAATGCAAGAAACTATGAATCAACCAATTTTTTACAGTCAGCACTTTATTAGGTTCCTTATTTTGCATCCTTAATAACTAAAACGGTTGTAACCGAAGAGGAGCAATAAATGTTTGTCATTAATGAAAGAATATAACATGAGACCGGTGAGATATGTTTATGATTGGTTTAATGTAATCAACCTTGTTTACAAGGTTTTAGATTTATTATGGTAGTCCATAACTTATATTCTCATTTTATGAAAAACCAGTTAAATAAATGTTAACTTACGATTGTGTTAATATTTGAATAATAAAGAAAAGAAATAACAAAAAACAATTATATATTTGTGTTATACTAAGAACAAAGTAGGAATAACCACTATGCTGTGACATAAAAGAAAAGCAGTTCGACCGAATTAACGATATCCGTAGCCCAGCCTACGTTCCTCAAACTATGAAGTTTAGCTAAATTATTTTTCACGATGTTTTTATTGTTATATAGAATGAATTTTCCCGCATTACGAATGGTATGATAAATCATAAAAATGGAATAAAGTTTTAAAGTGCTAATTACTGAGATGAACAACATAGGAATGAGATGAGTATTGGGGGACATACGGCGGCATGAGAGGCTGTGATTAAAAGAACAGACCTACACTAAATTTAAAGGATAGACAAACACATTGCGGAATTGACTAAGTTGATATCAGAATTAACGGATTGAGGTGGAAGATACATCTATTTAAGTTGTTTTGTTCACTTATTTTCTTTTTGTGGCATAAACTGAGCTAACCTTGAACATGAAATCGAAAGCTATGCCTTACAAACCACAATTGATTGGCCAGAAAAATATACCTATACTGTACACTTCTTAATTTTTTTATTATTACTTTCTTAATTTTCTTATGACCCTTTTCTCATATCGTGTCCCACATTCTACTCCGATACATTAAAGTCGTTCTTTTTCACTATTCACTTTATACCGCACGCCAATCGGTTTTTATGGATGGCTATTCTTGTTCATCAGGAAAAAATAAGAACATACTAACATTCTCCTATTTGGCATTACCCATCTCTTTTGTTATGTTATACCACCGTCTTTTGTTGTCAATTCCTTACCTTTCTTCACTATTTTTGATTTCTTTTCAAAAATAGATTCTCTTCTTTTTAGCTGCGGTAGCCTTTGTTAATGTGCCATTGATATAAATTTCTTTTTATCATAAGGTTATTGATTAAGCATATCTCTCCCTGCATATTGTTCTTTCTCTATTATTCAGTCTTCTATATGTTTAATGCCTGCCAATCATTTAATCGAGAAAGCTTTTGTTTTATTCTCATGATTGGTAGATGGAATGTCCTTGTGACAACTTAGATGACGAAAATAATAGAATACGCTGATTGGTGAGTATGTGGAAACGAAAAGGTCTTCTTATTACCCTAACGAAAAAAAAGACGAACAGACAAAACTTACCTGAATAACCGGATGGGCGTCATTTTATGCCACAAGACCGTTCCATATCCTCTATCTATGATCTTCATTAGCCGGTATTTTCGTTGGAATTTAGGCACTCAAGCTCCTGTACCTGCTTACTTCTTACAATTAACGATTGTACCGTTTGTTAATATATTAAGACAAAATATTCTTTTTAATTTATTCTTCAATAGCAATAGTTTCCGAAATACACCATAAAAACAACCGCCAAAACAAACTAGGCGTTATCCATTAATTTCCCACAATCCTACGTTTAGCTTTACATATAGATTACGCGCTGTACACTATTTATACATATAAAACATACATTTTTCTTTAAGGCCAAACTTTTTCTTGTAATTTTCAAAAGTCATCTTTAACAATCCTATGTTTTCTTACCCTTTAATGTGTTTATATGCAAAGTAGTATAGAGTTTCGTATTAAAGAGATGCGCCCATGATTCGGCGTTTAGTCTATCTTAGTCTTAAATGTTGGCCCATTTTCAATACCAATCTGCGTGCAACACCTTCCAATGTTTCTATCAAATTTGAAGTCAGTGTCTTCAGTTTTGCACACACCACAATTATGCGTAGACGGACAGACATGGCTTACTCAACTCGCATTTTTAGGTTTGCGGAGATGCTGATCTGTTAAACATGAGGAGAATCGTTTGAAGAATACGCCGTAATCGGCTAACGTTTCCAGACCAAGCCAAAGATCTCTTGCTTATTCGCTGATGTATTCGCAACCTTCAGCATTTTCATGAATAAATTTTTTGGCACAAAGGCGCACGAACGACTTTTTAACCGTTTCGTAGTTTATTGCATGTTAACTCCAAGCCAACTACCATTAACATTGAGACGAAGAGACTTAGCTTGATATTTTCGAAGCATTTCAATATGCTCCCGCTGTTCTCCACGATTGTTTGTCATACGCCCAAATAGGTTGGAGAGCACTCTTTTGGGAAATGAATTTATTTCTCAGATTAAGTTAGTTTCTGGACGAATTAGACAATAGAGACTTCTGGATTTTAAGTCTAGTTTCTAGCGGTTAGCTGCTATATAATTTTTCTATGTTAACAATCAGTGAATATATAAGCCAAAATATTTTGCACAGTTATTGATATCGATATTATTGCCATTCAAAAATAATGTAGGACAAGAACCTTTAGTAAGCGTAAATGCAGTATGTGTAGACTTCAGCCAAAGCAAAATTTTGTTGGGATTTTGTTTCAGTTCGTAGGAAACATTTAAGGCGTCACTAGATGAATACTTTGTAATTAAAATATTGTTAGCGACTGGAAAATCTGAAATAAAAATTGTAAAGACTGATGGATCTAAAACTCTTCCTTGGGGCACTCCTCAATTTTATGCACGTTGGATTCATAATCTTCAACTTTAACATACGCAAAATGGATTTGAGAAGCAAATACATAAGAGCTAGAAGAAGGGTTTTAAGTTCGAACAGTAGCCCACCAAGCCAGATTTTATCGAAAGCTTCAGAAGAAGAAATATAGAAATATCTAGGAATACTCCACAGCCGGCCGTAACCTAACTTAACCTAATGGATCCAAAGTTGGATCCAGATTAACCTAATGGATCCGAAGATTCCTAAACTACTTTCCTTTCAAATTTAAGAAAAAGTGTATTTTAATTAATTTTTTTTGTTTTCCTTTGCATGTATAATAATTACGGATTCATTTCTTTGGTTCTAATTATACATATATTTATATATGTATACTAACTTTTATATATAAGAGAAATAAATCGGTTTTTTTTTCTTTTCCTTTATAACATACAATGTGTACACTTACTTGTTTCGGAAAAATAATTATATACATTCAAAGAATAACACTTTATAAGACCATAAATCTCTTTAAAATACGCAGAACCATAATTATTGGAGGTTAATGTTTCCTATTAGTTTGGCGAGAAGCCCTTCGATGATGAGTGGCCATTCTTATCGTAAATGAGCACATATTTCCAAACTTACTTGTGCCGAGTTAAGTCGTGAGTGATCCCAATTATGATGAGAGTAGCCATATTTATGGCATTATGCAATTAAAATATGGTCATATGAGCAATGACTAATTTATTGGTCACTTTAGCTGCCACTAAGCCAAAGGCTGTAAAATATAAAGAGACGTCTTCCAGAAATATATCCTCGGGCGATTTCTGGCATAGCGAACGGCTAACAAAAGATCAATGCCAAACGCAAAATATATAGCCATTAGTGCGTGAAATTTTTGACACGACGAGCGAATATAATATAATAGGTGTCGGCCAGCATTCGAGTTGTCAATCTTTCGTCCTCTTCCACGGCTATGAAAGGGCTTGGTTGTGGAAATTTGGTGTTCGACCTCTTCCTGGCTTAACTTAAAAGCTAATGTCGCGAGATTTGAAACGAGGAAACCATTTCCTGCATCGACTTTCGCTGATTGCGCCTTCAGTGAAAAGCTTGTTAACATCGCGAAATGACTGTGCTGCTTTCCAATCTTTCTTAAAGTGGTACAGAGTAATATGACGCATACGAGTATGATTATCGAGACGCCTTTTTATAACCTAAATGTAGAAGGATAGTTTCATTCATAAATTTATAAATTATTATAAATTTTGTTCAAATATAGGACGGCAAAAAATCCCCTTGTAATTATGCATCAAACCAATAATTCGAGTCGTAACTCTTCTTATAATTTGCACTAGGTTCAAGACTGAATCTCTTTTACATTTTTGCAGTAAAATTTGTTAGTAGCAATAATTGTTGAAATATCTGTTACCATCTTTTGTATGTCACCTACGTAGAGAATTATGTTTTGAGTCTCTTTTACATCATTATCGCCGTTGGTATTATTATCGTCAATAATATTGTTTTTGTCAGAGTCTAGAATAGAAAAATGATTCGTAGAATTTATGTTGGCAGCTCTTGGATGGGCAGAGATTGCTGTAGAGTTATTATTGTTAGTTTGTTAAGTTTACGCTAGTCCTATACTTATGAATATTATGAGAACCTTTTGCTTACATCTGTTCTAGCGAAGAACAAACGAAAACATACCATTCAATATTCAATTATTGTCTCGATTGCACCCTACGAAACGAAACTCTTGCCTAATTAGTCACGTTTTATTGTTATTATTTGGCCTCTTAACTATTGATCGAAGCAGTCACGCTGAATGTGCTTGGGTAACTCGGTACAATAAAAATGTTTGGGAGTCTCTCTTTAATTTTAATAACTTCCAATATCAGAAACAACAACACAACATATTTAAATTAGTAAAACATAGCCCAATAATGACGTCTTCACGAAGTTTTTTAATTGTCTTCAACACCTAAATGTTGAATAAAATTCTTTTGCATCTTATTAAAACAATTAATTAAAACAAGTATCAACACACGTTTATAGCACCAAAAAAACGCGTGGCCTCGAGCGCGGCTGTCAACTATTTATATTTATATATATATATATTTACAATTAGGCGAAAGCTAAATAGTTTATGGTGTGGTAATTGAAAATATAATTCATGCGAAGTGGTAGATAAAATTAAAGTTCATGTGATTGGTGGTATCAAATTGGTTCAGGATTGCCAAATTATAGAGAAAATAGAAAATGGAGCAATAATTTTTATCTTCGGTGGGTATTATGTGGGTATGCTAAATACTAAACATTTATCTCTTATTCTAAAAAAAAACTTTTTTTGAAAATATTTTTTTGAGGGTACTATACGATGTAATCTTCTCAGACACTATATACTTTTGTACATCTTATACAATAGTATATATATATACATATTATATATTTATGATAGTTTTCGTCTATAGTGTTTATAAATGTAAAATAGTACATACACCTACCTACCTTATTAGTATAAGTATACAAAGTTTATTCTGTGTGATTTTTTGCATAAATGATCTTCACTTTATTTTGTGTTTATACTGTATGGTTGCAATTGATTGTTGTGAAACTGTTTTGGTATGTTATTAATACTAATAGTGGAGTTTATTCCATTTCTTGCGATAATTTAACAGGGTCCAGCATGGTTTTTGGTTCCTTTATTCTTTTATTCTATTTTTATTTTTTAATAATAGTAGATCTCCTGTTTTTAAATCTAAAGAGTTGGCCTGTTAAGAATTGTTTTTTCAGTCTCCTTTCCTTTATTTGTACTAGGTTTTTAGCTGTTTTTAGAGAATGTCGCAGCCTGGCTTCCATTTCCCTTCCCTTCGACAATTTCAAATTTAATTTTTTTTTTAGTTTTTGATGTCAGGAATCCCATATGTAAAGTTGATCAGGCTTTGATTGAAGTATACAGTTCTGATCTAGGAATTGTTAGTCTCCATCGGTAGGGCAATGTTCTTGTGGTTTGATTTTAATTTGTAAGGAAGCAGCCTTTCCTTACCCTCTGCGAACACTAAAGGCATTTCTGTTCACACATCCTTATCTGTAAATAACTTTCCTTTATTTTTTTAAACTCGATATTTGAATTTGACCTCGTATACTCTGCTTATGGGTTTGTTGTCTTCACAGGGTACATTCCTCTGGTTGAAGCTGTAATACAATCCTACACAATCGATTTTGCATCATATTTTATTTATCTAGCCATTAAGGTAACATCATTACCTTATGGACTCCCGGTCCAACAGAACACTATAGGAACCCGCCCTTTAGGAAGAAGCTTGACTGCCTTCTGAACTACAAAAAAAATAATTTCCAGATCTTACGCGACAATTTAATTCTCAAAAATCAAGTTCGGTTACACGCAGTTGATATTTCTCCGATTATATCAGGGCTGGCCACTTGTACATGTTGGTTTTTCCTTTAGTACTAAGTACTTCGCAAATGACGACTTCCTACTCCGCCAAAATATATAAAACTTTATATAAAAACGCGAAGGTTCCTTTAATTTACACAATAAATTTCTTAGAACGAACCACGGGGCTGCCCTGAGCCAAACGCCAGCTATAGATACCCGTTGGACACCCACTCAAAGAGATACCATAACAGTGTATAAGAAGAAAAACTTAAATCTAATTGCGGATTTAAATGGTCTGCTAGGCACCAACCTCGCCACCGTACAAAAACACATCATCACAAACATTAATGACACTTACGCCTTAACGATATTTAATAAAGCACTTGACGACTATGTCAAACCCATAATATTTCCGGACTAGCGGAAATCATTTTCTCACGCTATTAATGTTGCAACCGAGTACGAAAAAACTACTCAAACAAACACAAGCATAATGAGAAGCGAAACTAACAATAATCACTACTGCACCCCACAAAAAAAAATCAATGAATTTAGAGCGCTAATAAAGGTATTGTGAGGACCCAAAGTCGTCCCTCGTTTTGGCCTCAAAGTTTCTCCGTTTCTGGTGGGGGGAAAGAGTGCTAGCTTAAGGTAGGGAAGTAAGTTAGAGAATAAGATAGAGAATAAGATAGAGATAAGAGTTAGATAAGAGTGTAACGTCCGCGAAAAAATTCAGGGAGGGTGTCTATCGGTCTGTTTTTACCTAAAATATCTCAGTAACGGGATGCCGTTATTGAACATCGTATGATTTTGCGGTTCTTTTCAAGTAGCGGCTAGCTGTTAGCTATGCAAAGAAACAAGCAAGAAAGCAAAATTATGCGAAGAAGATGTTTGGTGGTGGTTTAGTCTTGTTTGGTTGATCAGAGCAGAACAGAATTGATTGTGGTCGAGTAAGCAGCAAAAAGCTGCGAAGAATTTGCATATATCTATAGGCGAAATAGTAAAGTTTTCTTTCTACGGCCTATAGTATAGAATATGTGCGCATTTGGATATTTAATACTTTCTTTGGCTTTAACCACGTTTTTAATTATTCTGTTAATTTTATTTACACCAAATAAAAAAAAAATTCTATTCGGTTTTCATAATTTACAAAATTGAACTGGAAAGATCTTGAACGAAAAGTGTCTCCTATATCGGTAACCAAGAAATCACCAACATTTCAGCAAAGTTTTTAAAGAAATAAACAAATAAATAAGAAATAATTGGGTTTTAGTTGTGGATGAGAATTACTCGTAAATTTTTATATAAAAGTAATTAAACTTTGCTTTCGGTTTTGTGTGACCTAAGTACTTATCTAAGCCCAGCTTAAATAAGTTTCAATGTGTAATTGATTTAAAAAAAAAATGATTTTAACTTGGCTGTAAATATACAAGTTCGAGTTATGTGTATTGCTATAAAAAAATTATGCCTTCCCTCAATGAGTAAAAACAAGAGTTCTTTTGTTGAAAATTTATTTTTTTTTATTAAAGTAAAAAGTTCCATAAAATCTCCTAAATGAAGGGTAGAAGCAATCAGAAGAGAGAAAGTTCGGTTAACAAAACCTTTAGTCATGAATTAACAAATTTAAATATATTCCTGTGCGTGTGCGGTTTGAAAGACATATTTTTGACGCAATTAATTCGAATGATCACAAAGGCTATGCTTGGATTAAATCGGAATTTCGACATAAGAAGCCAAATCTTCCCAAATTAAACGTAAGCGGCAGAAGAAGTAAATTGTGTACATATAAATATTTCATTAAACAATAATAACAAAAATGCCTGTGGAACATAAATAAAGTAAGAAGTCAGTAGAAACAAAACGAAAACCATTTGGCATAATTTTTATAAAAAAAAACGCAAAAATAGAAAGCTAAAGTTGGACTTTTCCACCTCGAATCGAGAGAAAAGGATTATTTTAGAAACAAAGAAAAAATACGATATAAAAAAAAAAAGAAAAAACGAACAGTAACTTTGAGAAGAATTGTAAAGTATCACAAATATATGGTGTCATGATAGGCAATAAAATGATTTAGTTGAAATAAGTCTATTGTTAATAAAGAAACAAAAAAAAAAAAAGTAGAAATAACGTTGAGAAAGATTGTGAAGTATAAGCAATATAATATATCGTAATATGAAATAAACGGAGTTAATTGGAATAAGTTTTATTTAAAGCCTTCCGTGTTTATTATTAATATTCATACGTGAGTGTTAGACAAATTTTGCAAAAACGACGCAAGCATATACATATGAAAGCATATATTTGGTTTAGCAAAGTGCAAAGTCAAACGCGTATGGAATTAAAACAGAAAAAAAAGGAAAACTTTATTACTGCAACAATATAAATTTATATGCTGTAAATGAAAAAAAATAGGACACCTTGTGGGAAGGGATCAGGTCGTCGTATTTATAAGCCGAAACAGATGTGTATGAGGAAGCCTACCATCTGTTCAGTGACGCTATTATTCCACAAAGCATCAGACCTTTTCAACAGCAGCAACCTGCCGTACCATCCGCAAACCAACAAAGGCAACGACACAGGATCCGGGGACACCCATCATCAACGCTAGGTTAGAAATACAACACCAGCGAAAAAAAAGGTTGTTCTGTATAGCCATTTTTTTTTTTATGGTTACTTTTTTGCTTTAGATGGTAAATGAAAAGGAAAAAAATGAGTAATTAAGTGCACTTACTCCACCGCCGAGGCGAGGTGTGAGGTGGTGCCGGTGTGAGGAGCGTTGAGGGGACGTTGGACGGTCGGCGACGGACGGGATAGGGACCAACGGACGGAGTACAGGACGGACGGCATAATATAAGCACAATAGGAATATACAAAAAAAAAAAATTTTTTTACTTATTAGTATTTTAGTTTTTTATTTGTAATGAGGCACCACGGGCCGAGGGCAACAGCTCTCCCGACCCAGAGCTGGCAGGCCTCGTTACAAGAGTTAGATAAGAGTTAGATAAGAGTTAGAGATATGAGTAGGGTAGGAGTAGCTTAAGTGTAGATTAGGGAGCATTAGGAAGTAAGGTTAAGAAGTTAAGTGAGATAGAGAAAAAGTCGAGTCTGAACTCTCGAAGAAGTTTTTCGCGACCGTGCATAATACATAATAAAATAAAGCATCCAATAACCGGAATCAATACAAATTGCTTGTTTTTTCCTGGGCCGCTGAGCTATCCCAGCGCCAGAGATTGGGCCGTAAATGCAATCACAGTATATAGGGAAAATACATTTTAAAATTTGAATTGCGTAAGTGAAGTAATGAAAATATATACTAAGATGAAACAATAAGAACACGCAAAGATACATACATAAAGCAATACAAAGCTGTAAATTTAGTGAAGATTAATTACAAAATCGCAATTTACAAACATTTGAAATTATAAGAAGATTTCGAAGGGCAATGCATATCCACATCCTTACGATGTGTTCTAGGAAACATAAATCCAATAAAAATCCAAGAATAAGAAAATTAGAATGAATAATACGAAACTGTGAATGTTAATATGAAGAAGTATGAACAAACATTGAAGAAAATACAGCTGTGAAACGAAGAATATAAGAACATTAAATATGGGTGAGAGCGTAAATATGAAAACATAAAAATATGCAAGGGTACATTGATAAACATTTTTAAAGAGATGAAAGGATCATATGAAGTCACAAACATAGAAGACCCAGGTATAACAATAAAACTTGAATATAAACTGAAAACAATAAACAAAAATTTTGTTAAAAAATATTATAATTCATATACACGAAGATATGAAACCTAGAAATTAAAATAGCATACAAACAAATGAGATAAGTGTTTTAGTATTAAGATACGAACGCTTTAACGAAGAAACCTTCGATATCGTAATACTATACTATAAATAACACAACCAACTTAACTAAGAAATATAATATATACAAAATTAATAACTGTATGTATCTACTTAAAAATTTAATACCTTAACTAAATAATTATTTTCTATATACTGATCTATGGAGCATGTTTATGCTTATGTTTATTTTCTCTTATTTTACTATTCTAAGCGTATTTTATAGACTTAACAATAATATAGGTATTCTAAAATCATCAATTAAAACTACTAGGCTCAATATCTAATGTACATTTTTATAAATTAGAGCCGATAGCCTGTGTTGCTAGTGCTCAATGTCCTTTTTTTTGGTCTAAGAAATTATTTTATTAGTCTAAAATTTTAATAATAATAATAAATAAAAATAATGTAAAAGACAAATGAATCTGGAGTATAGAAAGAAGAGGATGATAAACACTCAATGCGTGTAAACAATTTCTTTCCTAGTTAGAAAGATCTGGCAGTCAGAGACTGGTCTTGGCGGACTGCAGCCGAGCGAGTTAAGAAAATTTATTGTTCTGAAAATCTGCATAATTGAAGGATAGCCTGCGTATCTCGATGAGAGCAGATACGTCGAGAAACACATGCCCAGATACATCATTTTCTCACTGCAGCATGAAAAAATATGAAAGAAAGAAAGTGGGAAAGGACAATTTAAGTGTGTGGGTTATGGTAATAGGAATACTGATGGAGCGTTGTTTTTGTCGACGTGAATACAAAAAGGGATGCTGCGTGATTCGACAAAATTTGAAGTCTTTTACGGTGCATGGATGTTATAGATAGAACCAAATTTAAGGATAAAGGTTTAATATAAACTTAGAAACTACGCAAGTTTATTTAAACAGCAACAAAATATAGTATTCATTTATAATGGAAAGTCTCCAAAAACTCACTATATCTTTCTAATTCAATTTGTTTCTAATCCATCTTATGTTTTATGTGTAGGTCTACACAAATGATATCTCATATTTTCAACATTTCCTTCATTCAAATCCTGAAGCTTCCGAGTGTCCAATTCGTTCACGATTGACTCCGAAAATTTTCCGAATTGAACCCCATTTTCCTCCCCATCAACTTTCATTTTTACTACATCCGCCAATTTGTACATCATTTCCAGAAACCTAAATTAATTACCCAACTTCAATCACTTGGAGCTTAATTAAATCTCAACAAGTGCTTTTCACCCCTTTTTCTGATAAAATGGCAAGACGCATCCATGTTTGCAGTGCGTTCCTAAAATTCCTATTAGCGTCCTACAGCGTCGCTTTCTCCGCTTCAAGTAAATGAAGATTGTTTGTTGAACCCACATCAATTCCTTTACAGGTTCTGTTGCAACAATATATTCAGATTCTGCTATTCATAGAACCAAAGTATTTTGGTTCTTTAAATTCCAATTGGCTATTGCTGGCTGCGAGAGCGATGGTAACATAGATTTACTTGCACGATTATCATAGTGAGAATACTGAATCCGTGCTACACACTTTCACCACATTTCGCAAGGTGAATATCGCGTATGGAATTACGTCTTTTAGGTATTATAATATCTTTTTAACCATTTTTACATGTGTTATCTCTAATAATCGATTGATCACTTCCGCTGCATAACGAACATCTGACTTCGTCGGTTTCTCCTTTTTGTTTTGCCGAGAGTTTATCTCACCGCACCAATGAAAGCATCAAATTGATTTTCGTGCTTAATAGTTATCCGCCCAGCAGCAGAAAACGATGTAAAAGGAAAATAACATAGCAGTTTTCTGCTACTGTGGCTAAACCGGAAATGAACAATGGCAGAAACAGACCGCTGTTTTTTTTTTTAACTCAGGAAACATTCGGCTTGTAAGGATCTGTTTTCAAAGATCTTCCGTAAATGATCAGCTAGAGACTAAATTCTGTTGCTGAAAGTGGATTCTACTAATCTACTGCACAAATTGGCAATCTTACAAAGTTGTTCTTGCTGGGGAACAGAAAATCGTCAGTTTTTCAAAAAGTCTAAACATTTTCATGCCACAACAGCATAATGTCTGTTTCAAAAAACAAAGACTTTTGATAGATTTGACAAACCCTACTATTATACAAAAAAAAAAAAATACTTAAAACGTAAGAAAAAATTTATTTGTTGCAGCAAGCTCTGCATATAATAATCTTTGTCGAGTCTTCGGCACATGTGTAACTACAACGCCGAAGGTTATTTTAGTTAGATATCTAAGCAGATGTATCATCTGGCTGGACTTCAACTTCCAAGATGATGAGTGCTCAAGCACTTCATTTATGCATGCAAACGTATATTTATTCAAGCATCAAGTATAGCGACGCTATATTCGTGGCGCTATTACGTTCTGGGCCAAATTTTTTAGCAAGAACTTACGCCGTAGTTTCGCATTCGAATGATTCCAACACACCTAGAATGAATGAAGATTGTAAAAATAATAGTGCTAGAGGAGATCTCCAAGGCTGAAATATGTGAATCTGTATCGTGAAGTGTTGAAGTATCTTTGCACACTCTAAAATTGGAGCAATCGGGCTCTAATTAGATAAATCAAATAAATAAATGCATTAAATCCATTGATCATTTGTTGTGATTAGAAATGATTGATTTATTGATTCATCTTACTAGGTTTTATATACTAAAATTGATACGCTAAAAATAATGTTGACATACTTGTGATGCATTTTACAGAACTACGATTCAGCTATTTTAAAATTAAAATTATAAATTACTTAAAAGTTATTAATTTTTAGAATTTCGATGAATTGAGAGATATTGGTTTAATTATCGTTAAAGACTACATCTTTACAGTTTTTCAGTTAACCAATTTTTATGTTAGCGCAGGTTATATAAATGCAAGCAAATATGGGTATAAAATTTATTCAACTAAAGTTATATTTTATAATGACAGTGATATCTACGTTGTTGCAGATTGTTGTTTTTCTTTTTTTATATACTGTTATGTATTGTGTGATTTTATTTAATTTTTGTGTATTTTTACACCCACCATTGTAAGATATACTTATTTTGTTTTTTTTCATAATGTAAAATCCAAAAGGACGCTTCAGAGATTCTATAAAGTATATATGTTCTTGATCATTGTGAAATTCTGAGTTGATTTAGCCATATCTATTCATCTGTGTGGTGTACGTTGTTGGCACTCTTCTGGTCGCAAAAATGTACAT
This sequence comes from Glossina morsitans morsitans, assembly GCA_001077435.1. Taxonomy (NCBI): domain Eukaryota; kingdom Metazoa; phylum Arthropoda; class Insecta; order Diptera; family Glossinidae; genus Glossina; species Glossina morsitans. The sequence continues at coordinate 59,049 of CCAG010016433.1, read as the reverse complement.
ATCGGCTTCAAATTTGGTAAAAACATTGGAAGCTTATGCACGCAGGTTGGTATTGAAAATGGGCTAAATTGGTCAGGGCAGAAGCGCGCAGTTTGAAAATGGGCTAAATTGGTCAGGGCAGAAGCGCGCAGTGAAGCGTGAACTGAACACAACTTCTTTAACAAAAATTTTTGGGTTTTTGCTCGTTACTCGGAAATTATAAAAATTAGAAGTTTGAAATTTTCCATATTTACTTTGCGAAACACTCTACACTTTCCGTGCAAAATGGAAAAAATCGGCCGTGCCCACGCAAAGTTACAAGTGATTAAATTTAATTTTTTTCACTTTTTTGAGGTTTTATGCTTATTTATCATAACAGGGTTAATTTAAAATGAATGTAGTAGACACGGCGATTAAATTTTTTTTAATAATACCAACGACATGGGTATCAAATAGAGGAACTTGGAGGGTAGAATGCGAAAAACATAGTGGTGGGTCTGCGAGATTCTTACTTGTTTAATTTTTCCGTTAATATCTAATTATACATTAGTATATTTTATATCTTCTATGTTAAATCCTTCTTTTAGTTTGTTTCCATTATGTATTTTCATTAATACTAGGTCTCTTATTGCCAAATTTGTTATGTTTATATTGCTTTGTTTTGATTTTTGTATTCTTTTTTCCTTTGTAAGTTTTAGATGTTTTCTGGGGGTTTATAATGACTAATTAAGTGTTCTTTTTAATACCTGGGCATAATTATCTGGGTAAGATTGTTTTCTAGATTTTTTTATTTCTTCGTGTGGCACGTATGGTAGTTTTCCGAATAATAATTGAAATGGTGTGTAATTTATGTCTATATATGATATTGTGTTATATGCGAAAGTAAAGTAAGGTATTTCTTTGTTCAATTCTTCATTTCCATATAGTGTTGAAAATTTCTGTTATAATTTAATTTCGTATATATCGCTTTCATTGTGAATTCTGTGCCTTTATCTGATTTTAATACTTAAAAAGTGCGCACTTTAATATAATATCTTCTATTAAAACTTTGGCAATACCTTTTGCACTTCTTTCTTCAATTTGTGTTGCTATAATGTATATTGTTAACTCACATATAGGATCTACAGTACCTATGCAAATTATTTCGAAAATTGATGGGGGTCAGTATGTATTACTTTTTCTTTAGTATGTTTGATCTGTTTGCTAGTTTGACTTGTATGGCAAGTTTTTATATATTTTGTTGAGCATGTTTTTCCATACATATTCTTGAATTAGTTTTTCGAATGTTTTTCTGATTCCAAAGTGTTCTCCGTGAGAATTGTTGCGGTACTCTTCAATTAATTTTCTTTTTTTTTCTTCTATTGTGTGTTCTCTACCTTTCTGTGTACAAAAATATATTTATGCGGTTGATTTCTATTTTATTTATTCTTTCTTTCATAATCTCTTTGGATATGTATAGGAATACCTCATAATTTAAATTGATTGAGTAGTCTCTAAAATGTAGCTTGTTTAGCTTTGATACCAATTTTTTTAAGAACGCACCGACATTTCGCAGATTGTTACACTCAAGAAATACACGTGCTAAAATCTTTACGTAGGCACTGTAGTGGATCAAACTCACTTATCGAACCCGCTCGTGTAATGCGCTGGGCCGCCCTATGCCCTACTCTACCTATCGCCTCCATCGGCTCATGGTTCTATATGGAAAACTCTGAACTTTGGTCTGATGATGCCTAGATCTATCTTCTTTGCAAAGAAAGTAGACCTTTTAGTAAATTGCAAAAGATATAGATATCATGGTTAGTAAAAAAAAGCCAATTCCATTTATAATGTCATTATTAATAACATTAAATAGCTGTCTCAACGTTAAATAAAGAGAACAAACAGAGGATTACAATTAAGTAGTGAAGAATCATTACATTACATTACAGTACATTAGCTTACAATAGAGCAAATAACAAATAAGTGAAAACAACAACAAAGGGAAAATCAAAGAATCGAACCTTGTCGTAGATTATTTCGGGCTGGTTGTGCTGTTACGACGATACTGTTATTGCCTTTAAAACTGTAAAAACATTTAACTTAGTTAACCATAAGTTACTGATCTTCAAACTCTATGTTTCGATGATACTATTATTGCCTTTAAAACCGTAAAAGCATTTGCCTTAGTTAACCATATGTTACTGATCTTCAAACTTTATGTTTCTGGCTTCCCTTTCTACTTAGTAAGATGGATAACTTCTTATCTGCATAACAGATCATTCAGGATTCTATTTGGCGTCCCTCATTTAGAACCCCTTTTGTTTAATTTATGCATTAATGATAAGGGTCAACTTTTCTTACATGTCATCTTCTCAAACAGCTAAGCTAAGACCAAGTAAAAAGCTCATTAAAAAAATTCTTAATGAGAAACAAAGTATTACTAGTTTTATTTAAGCTGCTAGTGTAAACTTTTTTTTTTGTTTAGCAACTACAAAAAGCATTATATCCATCACGAATAGTGATGACAGTTTTTCAACTACGTATGAAATAAGTGCTTCTTGTTCCAGCAATTGAAAGATGTTTGTTGTAATTACAATCCACCAATAAAAAGAACAAATAAATTATATTTAATTTAATAGGTTACATAGATACTTTACGTAACTCCCTTTTGTAAACTATTATGAAGGTAATTTTTTGCAGCAAGTGTTTCTTTCAAACAAACAGTATTTACTTACAGCACTTCCTGCAATTTGTTTTATCCCAAATCCAAATTGTTGCAAACATGTATTATTTTTCCTTAGTCCTGCAGGAAAATATTTGACAAAATAACTTCATTAAATTTGAAGAAAGTTTAGCCATAACTTAACGCTTAACTATCGAAACTAATTGTCTATTGTTTAATTTTTAAGGGCCGCGGAGCTAGAAAGAAACTATTTAAGAGCATATGCAATTGAGAAATTTTGTTTTCCTTTCAACTTACACAACGATTTATATTGTCGTTTTCTAAGTTTGTATATTATCTGCAGCGATGTAAAAGCAGCCTAGAAGAAATATGTTCGTATTGTTTTCCCAGAAAAAAGTTTTTTTTTTTATAAAAAGTTGTATTGCAGACGTTATTGATATATACTTCGGATAATATATTTACATTTACACATACTTCTGCAGTTTTCCGCATCGATCACGATGTATTGCACAAGGCGCATTACATATTCATTTAATCTCCAGAAAATATCGTAAGCCTATGCATACGACGTTTTTATATACACCAAAAACAGGTAAAAGTGGAAACCATTGTAAATTTTTCAGAGAAATTTTTTTGACGAATGGTTGATTTGAACCTTTTAGAGGATGCGTGATTTTTTCTCTGTAGCTTTACGCATTTTCTCGAGGAGGTTCCGAAACGGCCATTTGCTTTAAATGGATCTCCGTTGGAAGTTACAGCTTAATATATTACCTAATGATTTCTAACTTTATATCAAGCTGATCGTTCACTAAATGAGAGACTGAGAGAGAGTGATTCGGACGCTTTCAGGGCTTCCGCAAAGCATTTAAAAACTTATGACGAACTCTTCGTTGATTATGAATTCGACTATTAAAAAACACATCTACCTGCCGTTTCTTTCTTCACGTAAGGTGTAAGGTGCGCTTCAGTTTTTGAAAAATGCAACAAAAGAAGTATTCTCAAGCATAAAATCGTAGAGAAAAGAGAATAAGGAGAAATATTTAAACATATACGGGCAGCGTTGTGATGTCAAAATTGCAGACTAAAGAGAAGTAATAAACATTTTTTCTATTAACACATAAAACATCTGTAAACTCGACTTCTTAAAGTGATCCATCTTACAATTTTCACTCCTCGTTCGCAGTATTTTTCAAATAATATTTTATAGATAGCTACAGATGTCTGTGGGGTTTATTGCAGATATCTGCCTTGAAATCATTGCCCCACAATGCACGCCAAAACGAAAGAAAGTGGGAATGGACAACTTTCGTTGCAAGTCTGTTCAGCGTCGAGGAACCCTCTTGGAAAACCTGACGCCACGGACATTGATAATTTATCTATTCATCTGCATATACGGATTTCAGCAATCGCTTGTTATACGCAGTCGTAATTATTTTAACTTTCGAACTTTCCATACATTTTCGCAAAGTCGTCCACATCATTATCACTTCACGAAGAAAGATTTTTCAGAAGAAATGCATCAGCAGACTGATTGGATAAGGACAGCAGCTTGATCGCATACTTAGCCAAGAAAATCAAACAAAACGGAGCTTTCGTTCCATGTTTCTCTTAACCACTCTGAGAGGATAACCCGCCGTCAGGGTATTCATTGCAGATTTTAAAACCCATTTTTGGCGACAAGTGTTCGGATTTTGTAATGAAAATCTTTAACCGAACAGTTGTATGCGTAGCGGGGACTGCACGGAGCTGAGAGTCAAGGTAATTTCATTTCCTTCGTCATTGAGGAAATCAGATTTTTTTCACCTCCAGAGAAACACAGAAAAATTTTTGACAAGCTAATTATGTATTAACAAAATATTCCCTTTCTTGCTGAAAAATTAGACGTTTTTATTGGAGTATTCATCACGCAAACAAAAATGAAAAAAAAAATGCTGTTTGTAGACATAAAAATTCATGGTTTTTTCCTAAAATCAAACTTGTATCATATAGCCGCAATATATCGCCGAATCGAATCTTAAATTAAAGATATCTAGCGCAAATTCTTTTGACTTTGTTATGTTGTTATTTTCTTAATATTGTTACGAACTTCGCTTTTCTCAATACATCCGTATCACTACATTGTGGATATTATTTTCGAGAGAAATGCACTTCAAAATTCTTTTAACTTCAATTACATTCCTTAAATCTAGTATTATTCACAATTTATTTTTGGCAATACTTTCGACTGCTCAACTCAAATATTCTTTTTCTACTCAATTGTTCTCGTACGACTCAATATTCTTGTGCGACTCAATGCTCTTGCCCGACTCAAATGTTCTCGTGTGACTGACTCTGCCTTCCGTAAATAGTCTATATACATTTTTACAAGCATGCCGCTACTCTTTTTCGTCGACCGGCAGCTGCATGACGAAAAATTGCGAAAAAAACGGACGTTTCTTATATACCTATCTTGACGGATGCACGTTAATTTGACGCATAACAACACTTAGAAAGCAATGTAGTAATACACTATAAGCAAAAAAAAATAAAAAAAAATACATATTTATGGAAAGTTTTTATTATTCAATGATTTTATTATACATTATTTTAATATTCTACATTCATTTCGTTCATTTTTTGCACAAATATTCAATCTCGTTTGTACATTTTCCGCAAACAAACTTTTCATATATTTTAAAGGTGTTATTGCTTCTTTTACAAAAGCCAATTTAGCAGGTCTTGCGTTTTTCCGAAGTACTTGGTGACAGGTGCTTATAATCTACGTTTTTGTATTTTTTCATTTCTCCTTCTGCAAATTCTTTGGTCAAAAGAAATACAAAATCCTTTCTGGATAATTCCGACCCAGTACACTCTGTGTATAAGATCCATGCTTTTATTGTCGCTAAATCTAAAATGTTGAAGAACACCTGGAAAAGTTATCGAAAAGATGCCTTGGTGGCATATTTACGAGACATCTGGTCTACTATGACGACTCCCAACGTTGTCTCATTGTAATATGCTATTGTTTCTGCGCTAAGTTTTTCATTGTCTTTTATTGTTATAGAAGTATACTTAGTTCTTAGGAGCAGCACCTTGAGATTTGACTGACTTTTATATGGTATGCATTTCTTAATTTATAATATTCTGAAGAATACAACTCCATTCTATCTTTCTTGATTTTTGCTGGCTTTGGAATGTCGCTCTTGCTGGCTCGAATAGTTCCAGCTAAACTGAATCTTTTTGCAACTAATTTTTCACCTAGAGGAATACTGGTGAAAAAATTATCTATGGTTATGTTTCTGCCTTGATGAAGATATGGTTCAGCTAACTTTAAAATTACAAATTCGCCCAAGACTATTGAAGTTCGCGTTTCATCCTTACCCTAGTAAGGGAACCCATTTATAACGTATCTACTACGAACCAAAACTTTATGCCAAATTTGTGCGGCTTATTTGGCATATATTGCATGAATTTGCAGCGGGCTTTAGTAGGGAACAGTTTCTCGCCTATTCAAATATTCTCGTGAGGTTTATAACAGCATTCATATCACAAATTTGCCGATGCGTAAACGTTTAGATCGTTCCGTTTTTTTTTTTATAAAATCGGACGAATCGAAGAATTTGCATGAATTCATCTCTGGACATTGCATTAGAAAAAAAAGCTAGTCCCCATTCTATTGGACCACAAATAAAAAGCATTTAGCGAATTTCCTGTATACGCTCTTCTAGCGCACAAAATTCTAATAAACTCAAGTAACTTCATGATTGAAATCTTCCAATCAAAACACGGCATGCCTTTCCTTCAGTACAATTCTTTATATGTTCTATCATGTTTTTGGTTATAATCAAATGAAAATCGCTGCTTACTTTACCTTCCATCACATTGCGTTTTGCGTAGCCGTGACGTATTTCAAGATTTTGTGGGTAGGATATCGACAACTATATCCGCCCACTTCCAAGTTGTTCTATCGACCGCTATTTTTGCACCACAGAATGCGTTCGAATTTTTGGACGATCTCGTAGTACTTGTCTAATTCTCAGATTCAGTATCGGATAGGATACGCATCCTTTTCCTTTCACTGTCTGTTAATTCCTTTCCTTGCATACTTTCATCAGATTCCAAAATCTCAATTTCCTTCTCACTTTATATCACTTCGTTCTCATCCTCTTCAGAGTCAGAACGCTCCTCACAAATACTGACTATGTTTTACAAAATTTTATTTCCTCTTCTAGACATATTTAGATGATAAAGGAGGAGGAAGGAAAGAAAGTGCAATATATATTTACATCGTTCAATGGATAAAAGTCAGTACAAGAGATAAAATAAAAAACCGAACGGTTTTTATAATTTTCCTTAAAAAATTCGAAATACGTCCAAATGAAGCGTCCCACACCCCTAGTGTTAAAAACTACTTCTAACTTACACATTTTTGATTGTTTTCACTTTCCCGAATTGCATAACCTAACTCGGCATACTCTCTGACAAAGAATTTCGATTCTTTATGCGAATGCGCTCGCAAGGTAAACTGAAAGTAGAGCAATATTTGCGTTTCCAGTATCCAACATACAACAACATGCAGTTAAATGGATTGGGAGTAGATTGCAAAGTAAGTCATCAGGATGTTGACGTCTATGCTGATATAGCGAAAGAACAGATGGAAAGATGTGTTTTGGAATATACTATATAAAGAAATATCTTGAAAAAATACGCAGCGATGAGAGAGACTCGCGTCGACTATGAGTAAAACAAAGCAAAAGCATTTGGAACTAAGAAGAAGTCTTTCGAGTCGAATCGTACAGAGATAAGTTGTCCTAAGATCACACTCTTCAAGTCGAGATAAACTGAGAAAACATAGCCGGACAGAAAGCAACGTATCAGTATCATTTGTTAAAATGCTAACATAAATTTGATCAATGCAAGCACGTAAATTTGAATTGACACTAATTTTCGCACTTTATGTTTTTTACTTTATCTTCTAAGCATTTGAAGGAAAACGCGAAATTAAACAAGCAGATTAAGCAATGGTTTTTAATCGACTGACAGTAAAGTCAGAATTTTATTAGATATTTACAGAGATATTTCCCGTGGGAAATAAGGCAATTATGCCTAGATTAACAAAAAATAATTATGCTTGCAGTTCTTTTATTTGCTGGCATAAATATATACAATGTTAAATATATACTAACAAATCAACATAATTACTTAACTTAAAGACGATTGCTGCCCAATGTAACTAGATCGATTGTTATAAGTGTATGTACTCAGTTATTCATTTATTTATTTATTTACAAAGGAAACTCAACTGAAATAAATCATCAGCCGAATTCTATTCACTCTTAGCAGTAAATCTTATACTAATTATTATTACAAACTAGTATAAAGTATATAGGCAGAGGTAAAGAAAAAAAAGAAGTAATAATTAAATAATAATTCATGTATAAATAAATAAAGGGAAAAAAATAACAAAAGCATGTACGCAACTAGCACAGAGGCCACAACCAGTACAGAACCAAATTGCGAGTGATGGCTAAGCCATCGCAAACATGCAAAAGCTTGGCAACCGATACACTAAACAACGCCAATTGATTTTGGAATCATAATGAGATGTTAAGGTTAAAAGTTAGTTGAAATGCGACATGAAAAAATCGCGCGAATTAAGTAAAGTTGTTTTGATAGATTTTAAAGAATCCGATATTGAGACTAAGTGATAGACATTATTTACGTTTCTCAAGTGACGGTAAGCATAACAGAAGCAACCCATTTTAATAAGGGAGAAGAGAGACAAGCGGGTCCCATCCCAAATTGTTAAGGGGAAACAGCAAAAATTGCTTTTGAGCAGGTTCAATTGAATCTACATAATACCTATAAAAAGGAGACACGCAACAAAGGCACACTCAAGTATTGGTCTAACTAAGCACATGTATAGCCTTTTGGTAATTTAAGGATCCTTAAGCTCTTTCGACCACCTCTTAATAAAACCTAGCCCAGACCTAACTTCACTTAACTCCATGTGGAAATTGAAACGTAATGATTGGTCGAATAGAACCCTTAAATCGATAAACAAATCTATATATCCCAACTTGTGTGAATTAATGAAATGGTAAGTACTGAATAACTTCCTCCATGAGAAAGTTTCTTGCATTTTTTAGATTTAATTTCATAAAATTTAACAAATATCATATACCCAAAATATTTAAGCCAATTTAAAGTTGATACGATGGCGATTCCAAGGACAAGGAAGGGAACAGTTTAACATGGTCAGCCTACATTTAGATATAAGATCGGAAGAGCGGTTCAGCAGGAATGCTAATGTATAGAATAAATAAAACGGCTGGCTTGAGGGGTGGCCGATATGACGGGAAATTCATCCAAGGTGATGAAGTTAAACAGAACTCTGAATGATCTGTTATGCCGATAAGTGTTTATCCGTTTCACTAAATAGAAAGCGAAGCCAGAAATCTGGAGTTTGTAGATTAATAAATTACGGTTAACTAAGTCAACCGCTTTACTAAAAGGAGTATATACGACATACGTGCGGGAACCAGTAGAAAAAGCTTTGAAAACATGGCAAGCGAACTCTAAGACATTCGTAACAGTGGATCTACTTTTCCGAGAGCCATGCTGGAATGGAGAAATATAAGATTGAATAGCAAAAGCTAAACGCCAAGTAACAATTCGGTCAAACAATTTAGGTAAGACACTCAACTTGGTGATGTTTCTATAGTTCACAACGTGACGTCTATTTCCACATTTGTGAAATAAGAAAACTACACTTCCAACACAAAGGGAAAACACTTGATTCCAAGGACTAATTAAAAATTATTGAAATAAGACCACATAGCTCGCCAGAGAGTGATTTGAGTATAAATGATGGAATCACATCAGGCCCAGGCGCCTAACTATTTTCTAGAGGCCTGAAACCATGTAAAACGTCACTTTCTGAAATTACCAAGTTAGGAATCGAAACCGAGTTAGTTATCGAATGTTTATTTATTTATTTTATTTATTTATTTATTTACTATACTTATACAGGAACTCAACTAAAAACAAATGACAGTCGAGTTCAAATGACTCTTAAAGTAAATCTTAAAATAAAAATTATTAAAACTTGGTATAAGTACAACAAAACAAATAAGAAGAAAAAAAGCATGTACACAATTAGCACAGAGCCACACTCACAACCGGTGCAGGACCAAATTGCAAATGAACCCCTAAGCCATCGCAAACATGCATAAGCTTGATGGATAGTTAACAGCTAAATCGGAATCAGCAGTTGAATCATTTCGTCTGAAGTATTCAGAAAAGAGATTTGGGGTTTCAATATCGTTAGTGGACTCAAAGCCATTGGAAGAAACAAGCGATGGGTATGTGGAGGTTTTTCTTTTGGACTTGCCAAACTTAAAAAAATATTTACGACTAACAAGCAGTGAAGATTTTATCAACTGAATGTGTTTGCAATAACATTGATGGTTGAGGTAATAAAATATATGACTTGCCGCAAAATAAGCAAAATAGTCGTAAGCAGAGCCACTTTTTATAAATATTTGGAAAAGTTCGTTTTTTTCTATATTTATAATAGTTAATTGTCTTGTTAAACCATGGCCGCTACTTGCTTCGAGACCGAGGTGCTGGATCGGAAGGGACGCATAAATAGCTAGGTTTAGTACAATATAGAACGATGACTGTAAGGTTTCAATACTTCCAGCACAACTATCAAACATACTGTGTGAAAGATGAGATTTAAGCAGTAAGATATCGATTTTATAAAATCATAATGTTTATTTGCGAAAGTTGGATTTGACGCATTATGCCTGTAATAAAAGGAAATACAAATTTATGGATGATAGGGATCCGCAGGCAAACTAAAAGGTGGACATCGATTTAGAACTATCTCGGGTAAATTGACAAAGCAAAGATCTAGCAGTCTGCCATTACAATTAGGAGTGCCGTTGTATTGAAGTAAATTACGATTAAATGATTCATTGAAAAGCACAATAGCTCTATTAGATGTTGAAGTGGAGATAATACAGCTAGAATGATCACTATATAACACCAAGAGACTTGTGACAAATTGAAGTCCCACAACTCTATAACTACATCAGCAGGTTTAGACTTTTGGGCCGCGTCACAAATGACGGTAACACGTTTCCGCATGATATCCGCATTTGGAGGAATATAAGAGCAAGATACATATAACTGTTTACTGCCAATTTTCGCCCGAATGGCAATAAATTTAACGTCGGTCGGAGTAAGGAAATTCAAATGAATATGACGAGAATGCAGCAGATATGGCAATTAAAACACAACCATCGATGCGATCCAATCGATCTTTTTTGAAAACGTGGGAATCAGACTTTAACCAGGTTTCAGTAGACACCAAACAGAAAAACTCCGCGCTCACTGAATTTAGGAAAGTAGAGCGAATTTGAGTTTAGGCCCCTAACATTTTGGTAAACGAAATTTACTGGGCCTAAGGAAACATTTAGTTTTCTGAGGATGAAAGAACTACCAAATTAGTATTACGGGACCGATCCTGAGGAATGAATTCCTTAGTTATGGATCCGGCTAGGCATAATGGTTTGTATAACAAAATTACCATATTTTCAGTCGGAACTAGCACCTTAAAAGACGAGATAACTCTATATTGAGGTGGAGTCAATTTAAATATGCTAACACGTTTCAAATTGACGGATGGACAGCAATGAAATTAACTAGCGTACATATTGCATAGTTGCTCATTTATCATCAAATATTGCATAAACTCTTATATATGCAGATGATGTTCTTAACACAACAATTTTCATTTATTTCAATGCTATAAAATCGCATTCAATTTATTATATTAGTACAGTGGCCCTAAGTGAGCAATAAGAAAAGATAAGATATTGCTACGACAACACAACAAACACAACAAACGTCAACAAATTGAAGATTTAAAGCGGGAGGGGTGGTGGATAAACACATTAACAAGGAAAGTTCACAAATTTCTCACAATTAGTTTTAACAATAAATAAATTGCAGTTTAGATACATCAAGTAAAAAGCTTATTCAAAACAGAACAACAAATTTATATATTGGTGATCTCAGAGCAATTTCCCTAAGAAGGCATATTTATGGCTGAGCAATTTTATGCGATGAAAGTAATTGTTATAGGGGAATATAGTGCCAATGGTGCTGTCATTAATCAGCAACCGTCGACAAATGGCGTAACAAGCGAGATGCCAGCGCCAATGAACCATCAAAGCTGACTTCTTTCATAGAACCATTTAGTCAAAATCACTCAATAATTAATGCGATTCACAAAAAAAAACACCACACATGCATTGCTAACACAGCACAATATTGTCTAAAATCATACAAATTCTTAGTGACTGCTAATATTCCGCTACGACATATACACGAAAAATTACAATTTTGTACAGTGAATCGCATGCCACACTTAACAGAAATTACAACATTTCGGGAAGAGAGACAATATTTCGAAGATAAAAGTGCATTTAAAAATTGAAGACTAACTGGCTAATATTATTGGCGAGACAATGTAAGGTGTAAGTTAAATGGTCATTGTTTGTTGTGTGTTAAACTGCCAATCAAGAAAGATAGGGTTAATTTATGTGATTCCAGAACCGTTGCCTTAAGAAGACTGCAAGCTATGAAAAATCGGTTGAAAGGGCACATTCCTCTTAGAAAATACAAAAAATTTATACAAAGTGATTTTTACGTGGCACATATGGAATCAGTCTCAAATAATGCAGACGAGGATCCTGCCAAATTATATTATTGGAAATGTATCAGGTACAAGAATAAACGTTCGTAATTTCGTAAATATCAAATTAGATTCATTAGCGATATTGAAAAAATTTAGAACCAGATCTCGGTACATTGCGATTAACACATCAAAATAAGTACAAGCGAAGTAAAGTAATCCACTTCACCTGGAAAGCACCTTTTCTGGCGACGAGAACACTAAAATAAATGGCTGCAGACTACAGTACATCATTCTCCATGCTTCTAAAAACGAAAGCCTAGCAACGCAAAGCAATTTCGATAAAGAGGATGGAAAGTACGCGAACAAAAATTGTTGGAAATCTGCCGTTTCATTGTATAAGTATGCAAAAAAAAGGTGCAACAAAAAACGTACAATAAAACGTACAATTCAGCATTAACTTTTTTTTTTGTCTCTATATGAGTTTCGCAGCACACGTCTTCTCTTCATAAAATTAAACGACAATAACATTAAGTAAGTAACATGGCGGCATATCATCAACGTGGATTGTTTGTTGATGAATTTCGGTGATAATTATCCATTCTCAAAACAACGGGGATTGGTGATGTGCTATAAATTTCAATGGGTTTTGGAAACATGCCATTCACTTTTTTTGGAGGTAACATATTTGAGTAAAATAGTTTGCTAATTGGGCTTGCTTAAGTAGCAAACGTTCTACAATTATAAGTTAACCTTCCATTAGTTCCTCTTTTTGGAACAATTTTCTTGAGCAGGGGTTCGTAAAATGTGGGTCCATTTTGAAAATTGCCTTTTGTTTACTAGCGGTGTAAGACAAGTAATCGTGAGCATATGGTGACTTGTCTTATGAGGAGTTGTCTAATAGGAAATTTGACTGCTAGACCAGTCATAGTCTGGTAGACTAAGAAATCCTGAACCCTTGAACCGTCTATTAGAACTAGAAATCTGAGGAGTTGGAATCCAATTCGTAGCTTCAAATCCCACATTGTGTTTCGTAGGAAAACATCACCAATCATGTGTGGAGCTTAATTCTAAAATTTCTACAATGCGGAATGCTATAAATTGATTACATTTGTGATGAACAGAATTTATCCAACTTAAGACCGTTTTGGAGTGTAAAGAGAACATTTTTTTAATTTTAATTGTGCGGTTTTCATCAATATATTTTCCTAAGCGGGCACTAACAAACACAGTCATTAGTTCAAAGCGTGGAATTGAGGTAATTTTAATTGAAGTTACTCTGCCACTAGACTTTATGAAATTTCGTCACCCCAAACTGCTACTTCGCCATACCTCTTGCAATAAAACTTTAACATACATGATGATGTTACCAATTAATCTGTATACTGACATTACGAAACGAAGCATTTCGCGTTTAGCTGGCTCTCTTCTACAGGAAAAGATATCGTTTTCTTGTAACCACGAATAAAGTTTATAAGTTATGACGTTTTCTTCAGGTTTCCAGAAAACACAGAGAACGTTTCCAAATTGTTTCTTCTTGTTATGATTTAAGCATTTCTGATTTTCTGAGCAGCGGTCGGGAATAGCGCTTAATAAGTCCTTACTGTTGGAGATTCAATTTGGAATATTGAATCCACCTTGGCGGGGGATATATTTGATATCATTTATCAGATTTATAGCTTTCTGCGGCATGTCAAAAGAAGTGAAGAGGTCGTTAACACAATGACTAGGTTTTCTCGTCCTAATAGCCGCAGGAAATTGTTCTGCAAAGTGTTCTGCATTTATATTTTTAGTATATTGTCAGATACTAGGAGCACATGTAGCTCCAAAAATCATTATATCCATTACGTACAGTCGAGATTACTCGTTCTGTTTATAATCACGCCATTAAAAATATTGGAAATTTCGGTCCTCTGCCCGAATAAAAATGTAATGAAACAGTTTTTCAATGCCTCCGCATACAGCAACCGTTTTTTTGCAAAATGACAATAAGATAGCTGTTGATGATGCCAACAGATCAGGCCCCTTTAATAAAAAAACGAAGTCAAGGAAACTTTATTTGATTTTGCAGCTACATCCCTAACGACACGCAATTTACCGGGCTTATTTCTATTGAAAATTGAGTAGTTTTAAATTGGAAAATTTTTTAAGTTGTAGAATTTCTTAAGTGATGGAATTTTTGAGACAGCTCTTCGTAATTTAGAGATTGTAGTGGGAAATTTAATTCGCTCATTGTAGTAACGTTTATAGTTTTAGGTTTTTTATTTGCCTCTGAAATTTGTATGGTTAATTCTTTCCAACTAGTTTTGCACGTTGCTACATTTCCTGCCCACCTTAGCCACAAAGGATTAGCGTTTCCCGTTAATTCCAAATCTTGCATCAGATTAAATTGACGAATGAACCTTCGTCAATTAAATCATATGTATTCCAAATACTCTTTTTGGAATTATTTTAAATATAGTTGGATTTATTACATGGCTATGGCTGTGGATAACTTCCATAATAACTCGATTTGAAGCGTTTGCGTTATTTTCAGCAATATTATTAGTTTCTTTGGCTGCCTTCGAATGGCGATGCGACGAAGAACGATGATAATATTCACGTCCTTCTACACTGCATTTCACTTCTTTCTTATAATCACAACCATGTTTCCACAGGCAATATTTACGTAGCTTGTGTTTTCTTACAATATTCCATCTATCTTCATGGTTTAAAGAGATGTTTCTTACAGTTTGCAATTGTTTTGCATGTATGTATAAACTTTCTGTCTTTGTGATTTTTGTTGGAAAATCTGTTTTGCTTTTGTTATTATTAACAGTTGGAGAGCTAGTAGGAATGCCTACATTGAACATCCAATGGGCAAATTCATATATGTCAAGTTTTCTATTTTGATTAATTAGGTCCATTTCTTGGATACTCCATTGTAACTGGTATGAAGAATCTAGTTTTTACAGCAATTCCTGAAGCAGTAGAGAATTATTAATTTCGTCGATTAAATTGAATGCTTCGATTGTTAAATTACACTCTTAAAATTAATAAATAATTATTAGTACTAAGCGGCGTCGCTCTTGTGCGATTTTTAATTGAGTTTAATATCTTTGCGGGTTGGCCATACGACTTCAGTACTGAACCGTTCCAAGAAACTTTTAATGAATGAATTAAGAAATGCTGCACACAGGCTGCAGACATCTAGGAATTTAAATTTGTTAATGGATTAAAGACAGACTCATTCCAAAGCTGCAGTCGTGGATTCAAGCCGCTACTGATGGTCAATTATGGAGAAAATGTTGATTTTGCAGGTGGTTTTCACGACATTGAGGCAGTTTTTTCTTGAGTCTTCACCAGTATTGAAATTGTATATATTATTTTTACTTGTGCTTTTGTATGAGATTAGGGAATTACATGTCGATAACTCCGCTGTTTTTGCAATTAATAGACGTTGTTATTACAGGAAATATTCATGAGCCGCTGCCAAAAAATTGTAAGCAGACACACAAACAGTTCAGCTTTACCAACATAATATTTTAGAAATCCAAAATTTTAAACTTTTTTTCGCATGTGTTAAGCACTTGTCAATCAAGAAGAAATTTTAGGTCACGAATGTTCGAAAAATTTAATTGGGGTTGTTAATCCAAAGCATAGAAAATATTAAAAGTCTTCGACAGATGTTTTTGGAAAATGATTTTAGATCACGTTACCTTTTTGTAGAGCTTGTTTCGAATTCCAAACACTACGCAAACGAACAAAGAACCAAAATAAATAAAATTTTAAATGTATATAACATATGCCAGCAAAAATGTTTTGAAATCTACTAATACTCTTAGCACATTTAATTTTAAATGCCATTTTGTTTATAAGTTTGCAAAGACTTATATTTTATCATATAACTACAGAGAACTTTTTTCGAGCTCTATTACACCAAGAGTAAACCACATAAGAAGTACTTGGGTTTCGTCAACACTTCGGCTTTTCAAAATGTCACCTTATTAAGTATAGTCCACTGGTAACTTAGCAGATTGATAATGCTTTCAAATTACTCTTCGGCAGTTTAAAATAATGGAACTATGTTAATTGAAATCGCAAAAATTTCTATTCCATTACCTTGCTGGAAATATTTTTTCGACGCCATTTCATGGAATGCGTGTATTTAAAGCTGTAAGCATCTTCCGTCTAAGAAACGATACATGGGATTATTCTGTCCAACCGATGCGACGCATTTTGGGTCATTTCTGGTCCTGACCATATAAAAGCCGCTGGCCATTCATTAATTTGGCGGCCGCTCGGAGACTTGCCTACAATATCTGAGATAGCGGTAAAAGGCAAGTCGACTACCTCCCCATGCTTATGACAAAAATAATTTACAGCTTATTTCTGCTAGACACCGAAAAGAAAGCAATCTAAGAGTACGCTAGGCATAGAATGGAGTGAGTTATATAGAGACAAGAGAGCCAATTGGGTTAACCGAACCCTCTTTTAATAGGGAGGCAGAGTCAGTAGGAAGGTAGGTTGGCTAGTTATTTAGTGGACTGACACTAGGCGTAATATCCTGAGAAACAACGAAAGGCTCTGTTACGGCGTTCAATAAGAGAGCCAACTGGGTTACCAGAAAGGTGTGAATCTTAGTGAAGACGCTGTAAAAGGTGTGAGCTTTTCGTTGTAATATAATGGGTATTTTCGTATCAGCTGGCACTTTCAATAGAAAGTGGGTTACCAGAAAGGTTTGAATCTTGGTGAAGACGCTCTAAAAGGCGTGAGCACTTCGTTGTAATATAATGGGTATTTTCGTATCGGCATTTTTGATAGAAAGTGCGCTACTAAAAAATAAACAGCCAACCCGGATTTGCTTCAATATTGACAAGCTAATTCTCTGTCGTTGTTTAATAAAACTGAAGGCTTAGCAAAATATGACAAGAGATGTTTATTAACACTATTGTCTATCTTTAGCCACTTTTCTCATTTTTCGGACAGGATATTATATACACGTTGAAGGGATTATTACTTTTTTCACAAACGTAGGTTGTTGAATGAGTTAGCAGTCGTATGCTTGTCATTATCCGCATCATCAGAAAATTCCGGTTGACCATAATGTTCATATCAAAAGCAGATTGTGGAATTGCAAAAGACAGCACCAGCTTTAAACAGACTCAATATAATATGACATATTATCAAATTAAAAAAACAAAGTTTAAATAAGTCGGACGACTATTGAATACTCTACCAATTTGTCTTGTACAATTTTTCAATAACTCGGAAAATGGCTCTTACCCGATGGGTATATTAAAGGGTTTGTTTATCGTAAGTGTTTTAAATTGAATACACTCTATACCAAAATGTTGTAGAGTATATCAAAGCGGTAGGGCGTACATTAAATAAAGTCCATCAAGCCATGAGTTGGCAACACAAAAGAGCAGAAAAATGGAAGGTATAAACTATGCAGAGAAAAAAAGAATAATAAAATAAACCAGTAGAAAATTGTGTTCGACTGTAGATAAACATTCTATATCCATCACTTTTAACATAAACAAAAGTTCAAAAAAGTGAAATTTCAACAATCTTTGTGATGATATCTGTATTTTAATTTTTGCTTATATCAACTACTTCCCAAACGATTACGTCTGCACAACAATGTTACTTGGACGAAATGGAGCGGTTCGGTTAATTTCATTTATGAATAACACGAAAATAACTTTTGTAATGCTTGTGTGTGTTGTATTATTTAGGTGGCGAATTTTCCAACTATACATTTATGACTCACCTTTCAAACGTTTGTTTTTAAGGAAGGCTCCTACCATAGAAAAGGACTAGATAGAAAAACGCCTGGTATGTTTGGAACTTGTCGTAATGATCGAAGACCCATGGAAGAAATTTTTCACTAAACCATAGCTGCAAGCTTGGGATTGATTTTGGGAGAGAGTAAGTTTTTACAAAACAAATAAAATGCTGAGGCCATAAAATGTCCAAGTGTTCGATAAGACGAAGATAGAAGCAAGGCAGTTAATGAATTACCCGACAAAAGCGCAGTTTTCTAGAACTCCGCACCTACTAGCAGATTTTCAGATTTTCCATGATGGCCAGTAGTTTATATGACTTCGCCAAAAGCAGCTGTTCGTTTATATGGGAGGGGCTTAAAACTACATTCACTCAATCGAGGGAGTTGATATACGCGCACCCATTTTAGCGTATTCAGTGTTAAGAAAAAAATTTACATTGGAGTTCGATACTATGTACCAAGATTAGGCAGCAAGCACATTCATGGCAGGAAAACGTTAATAGTTTGTTTTTAAATCTAAAAGAAATTTTTGCATAATCTGTCAAAGACAGTTCAAACCATGTAGACACTGCGTAAAAAGCGAACAAGCTATCATCGTCTGCCTGACTCTTGTGCGGTCCTAAGATAATTCTTCAAAGATGGATATACACAATGCACAAGTGTGCGATGGTGATTTGACTGCGATACTAGAGTCCGATGAAGACCATGAACGCCTCACTTAAAAAAAGGTGTCAAAGAAAGCATATTGAGCTTAGCGGCAAAACCTTACCATAGAAGATAGATTGCCTTTTGTAATAGTAAAGAAGCTTCTAGGAAACAATTGACAATTCAAATAACTAGTAGATATTATTAAGAACGGACTAAGTGGAGGGTGGTTTGGCATCACATAAACTGAAGTAAAGATTGAGCAATATTTCTAGTAAATACGATGACAAGATTTCGCAGCCAAATATATTCACAGTCACACATTTGAATTCAGATCAAGGGAGGAATTAAGAACTCGCAATATTTCAAGTTTGCAAAATCTTTGAGATTAATAAGACTGGAAGAAGTCTTTTGAAAAATGACCATTAAAAAGATTGGGATGAACACATATAATTGTTTTTAATGTCATACAAGTCAGCAGTGCACAATTGTACGGCTCTATTGGTGCTTATAATCATATTCGACTCTAACCTGAGCAAATGGCGAGAGACAAAATGGAAGCTTGATACGACTTGCGAGCCAATCCTAAAGGATTTAATAAGAGAGAAATGATGTTTCTCTGTAACCTTTTCCGTAAAAGACGATTCTCACCAAAACTGTTGTCTAGCAGACAATGACTATTCATAGAGAGAAGTAAAAAAAGTATTGAAGCTTTGTTTTAAAATTAAGTTCCAGTAAATAATTTTCTATAAATAAACTGCTCAAAATTTGCAAACTCTCCGTTGTATGAACCAAATCTAAAGAACGTGAGGAAAAAACGTAAAACCACAAAACGATTCTTGCACAAAAAGATGGATACATTGTATCTACAATGTAATTTTTTCCAAAATGTAGTTTTTTTTAGAGGAGACACCCTTAAATTCTATGGAGCAGTTATGAAAATTAGGAAAAATCTTACTGGAGGTATTGCATAAAAGTTAGGCTTAGAAAATTTCAATCTAAAATGATGCATAATATGCGAAGAAAAAATTATATCCAGTATCTCATCAACGTGACCGTAAATGAGTAAAACAATGCGTAGGTCTGTGCTAGAGCTTGTTATTAGCTCTATGCCGAATACGTTTTTGTAATAAAATATAAAAGAAGTGCCGGTGTTCGTAGCAAACTATAATAAAAATAGAGGAAGAGATTTCTTAATAAGCAACTTTCTTTATTAATAATCTTTTCTCTAACTAATAAAAAAGCCAAAGGTGAACTATATGGCTAATTGTTCTCTTCGACTTAACGCGAAAGTCGCAAAATGATGGAAAGATTTTGTATGGCTATCCTCTGAATAGAGGCATAATGACAAATGAGCATTTCTATAGGACACACATACATACATATAAAGAGAGAGAGAGAGAAATAAAACGTTTATTAAACCATGAGCTAGAAAAGCTTCTAGAGATGCTAACATTATTAGCAAAACTTACCAAACATTAGCACAGTCTTTGTCACGCTCTGCATAGAATTTCTAGAATTCCAGTAGAATTGGTTCAACTCTATATAGCTTTGTTTTAGTTTTGTGTGTACATGGCATTTGTAAGCGATTCGAAGATTTTGGTTTATGGTTAAAAAAATTCATTCCAATAGTAAACGAAAGGAATTGAAAGAATACAGAGAAAAAATAGATAGACTTTGAAAATAAGTCAAAAACAAAACACAATATATATTGAGACAAATAATTTATTTACTGAATTTTATTCTTTTTTATTAAAATAATTTTTTGTTTTTAAAGAGTTTTTATTCACTTGCTTATATCTTATTTTAAAAGTAACGAAGTCGTATTTTGTGAAAATGGAGCCATGTTAGGAATAAATTCTGTAGCATTTTTGTCGAATGCTTTTCCTAATTTTATATAGAGCGCGAAAAATCAATACTAAAAAAGCATATAGTTAAAGAAAATGGTATCAAATGTTTTGTACGGGATATACAGGATCGCTAGCTGTATATTTTTCACACCTACTTGGCAACTCGTGCATATTCCATGCGTAGAAAAGCTAGATCAAAACAAATAAATTAAAAATTTTCAAAGCTTTTGATAGGTTTATGTTAAGCGTGATGGTAAATGATTAATAATTGGTAATCAGATGTATTCATATCGCATAATGTGGCGGTTAGGAAGACAAGTCCCATGTTAGCGCCATCAGAGTTTCGTTGGCGAGGCCTGCCTGGAACAACCGTCTTCAGAAAAGCTTGCACTCGTACCATTCAAAAATTTATATTTTAAACTCGGCAGCAGAAACTGCCTAAAATCTAACCAAAGTCGATGTTCGGTATCAGTAGAATCGACCTTGTCTATAATAGTCGAAGAAAAGAAACACAGCGAAGAAATACTCTAATCCAGGCATCATGAATAATACTCTTCTACTTTTAATTTTTTTTTTCTATTTTGAGATTAACTGAACTAAGTCAATGATTGAAGGGAAGAATTTTCCGCTTTTCCAGTTTTGAAAAGAAAGTGAGCGGTCACCAATGATGACAGCCAGCCAGCCTTTAATATTTGTGAAGTTTTCTTTACTTAAATAACTATTTATTATAAATTTTATTCTGAGATTAGTTTTTACCGCGATGATGAGTGAGCAAGAATGTCTTTAAGTTGAATAACGAACAGTTTACTCTTTTAGAAGTATTGCCAGATTTAACAGCCCACCTATCCTATGTGTTGCGAGGTATAAACATATGCATTTACAAACACAACTCATTTAGAAGTGGAATAACGCAGTCTGTCAAGCAGTGTACGACGTGTTGAACGACAATGCTCGGGTAGAGAAAACTCAGGACCCTCGTTCACCTCTGATCTGGCTAAAATTTTCACAGCATCTTTAAATCGCTGATCATGTAGATATACAAGACGCCACGTGGACTTCGGGACAATTGGTGTATGTATCAAACAACAATAAAAACTAACAACATTTAAGCAGGACGATAAACTCTAAGTGAGCACGTTCAATAGGGCTCTGGCTTGGTCCCAGCAATATATATATGTATTAGAACGGCATCGTCGCCATTTTAGGCAAATTTTTTCCTATTTTCGATTTCAGAATCTTTTCATCAACATTAACTTCTAATCAACTAGTTCATGCGTGTCGTCCCAAAATCTGCTGCATGTAATTCTTGTAAAACTTGTAATCGCTCCAGGGATTAATACAAGTAAGGAATGGCGATTATTTGAATATTCAACGATTGAATTGGCAAATTGCCAACGGCAAAATATCGCGTATAGCATTTGCCTTTTTTATAAAATGCGGCAAACTAAAAAAAAAGCAAACTTTATGTGAAAAGAGAAACAAAAAAGTTTATTCAAAAAGAAAATCAAAAACAAAAACCATGAACTAATTGTATAACTCGGTGCGATTGTATTGATGTTGATTTCTCTTTTAACGAAAGAAAATTGATAGTTATTAACCATGAAATAAATAAAGGGGCAAATGTGACTTCCGACGAGTTGCTAATGTTAACAGAGTTGAAAGAAAGCGACGATTGTGACAAAAGTAGACGTAAATAGCTTATAACTAGAGGCGTCGTTTTACTCGATGTTGTTTTCCGAATGCATTTTCTTACAACACATTTGTATATGAACTAAGTAGTTTTTACACGGTTACTATGACAATTAACACTAAAACCTTACCAATCCCTGCAATACATTTGTCAACATACCCTCACCAACAGATTCATCCTCAATTTGTTTTTTTCAGTGTATGTATGAACGTTTAGGATTTGTTAAGTTTTAAAATCACATCTTGTGAAACAATCCACCAAAATTTTCCATTGTGGCTCTCAAATTTAATCAATGCCACTGAAACTGTACGATAATTTTAACTCTTTCCTTTCCACATGTTTAATCATTGGCAACGCTCTTAGTATGTTTTTTTTTTTTTTTTTTTTGGTTTTTCTTTGCCCAGCAAAAGTGCACATGATTTCATTTTATGATTACATCGAAGCGACATTATAAGGAACATAAACATGTAGTAAAGAAAATTCCGTAAACTCAGTTCAAACTTAACATTATTAAAGAGCTTATAATTTTGTTCCACTTGGTATCTTCAGACGAACGAAATAGCAACTTTTTAAACAAGTTGTTTGTTTTACATGAAACGTATACATACACCTTTTCACAAAGGAATGATCCAAATGCCCGTACATATGAAACAGTTATTGGAAATTTTCAGCATATATCAAATTCCAACAAACTTGAATTGTTTCAATTTTTCTATTGTCATTTTAGCTTTTAATTCCGTTGTATTCATACTAGTTATTATTTTCAAACAAAAAAATATTCTTTCTTATTCACTATGTTTTTTACCGACAAGAAAGATCCTCCTACCAAAGAAAGTATGCCGACAAACATTTAAGTGTTTTATGGAGTTTGATCATTGGTTGATTACAAACTGACAAAAACCTCCCAGATTGATAAAATAAGTAAAAAAAAACCACCTTTATATTATTTCGACCAACTTCGTGGATACTTTCCTCCCTTATGTAGTGTGTTTTTGCTTTACCAACAGTGGGAGCAGGAATATAAGAAAAGAGTTAATTAACGGTGTTCCGTTTATAGAGTAGTCCATTGCCATTTTTGCGCAGAAAAATGACAAAAACATACTGATGTACCCCGGACACCTTACTTCGGATACCACGGACGTCAGAAAACTAAAGAACATCTCTCCTTGTTTTTGTGAATATTTGAGTGTAAATAGGACCCACGTGCGTATACAAACTTCTTACAAACCTTTTATTTATTTTTGGCACCAAATATATGGTAATTGAATGATAAGTCAATAGGTTATCGAAAGAATGTTATAGTGAAACATCACATTTACTTGAAAAAGAGAGGTTTTATAAGTTTGGGAAATGTCCAATGGACCGTAAAAGCGGATACGAAGGGATGGTTTTATCAGAAATTTGTTACTCCAGGCGATAAATAATTGAATCTTTTTATTTTTGCTATTTATGACAATGATTGGATGTGTTGATGGAATGCATATATGCTTTTTAAAGCTACTGGAAACTGAAGCAATTTTCATTAATCAGAAGCGAAAATACATCCTAACCGCAATTGTAGTAAGTAATCGGAATATCTGTGTATTAGCAACTTCTTTTGATTTATATAAATATAAACATATTTTTGTTAATTTGCGACCATGAAATGAAAATCATTGCAATACTAGCAATTAAATGTAAACTGTTGGCAAATTGATTATGGTCATTTCAACACTCAAATTTATTCATCGTTTTATGGCCTAATACAAATTCTACGTAGTTTATTTTCATTTTATTTTGAATGCTTGTTATTGTTTACCATTTGCGGCTTGTTCATACAAAACAAGGAAACGTCAATTTGCTATCACTTTTTATGCATCTCTCAGTTATTAAAACATTGTTATGGCAAATTGGACGAAAAGTATTGGGAAGTTGGCGACAATGCTACATGGTTAGCCTGTTGGCGGTAATCATTTATCTCCCAAAAAAAAGGAACCACATCGATAGTCACGGCAACAATCTCCTGCTTACATGATTACCATCTAGTTTCTATGAATTCTGTGATGGATTAAACGGTTTTACATTGACTAAGTGGTTGATAGTGAATAACCGTTAATGCTGGAAACTCTGAATGGTTAACTGTTTGATGGGGATGGTATTTACGTAGGTTTTGATTGGTGAATCTTATTTTATTGGATTGATCTTTTTAATATTGTTTTGATGCTTGAGGACAACGGAGTTTTTAACTAATTTCACAACTAAATACTCTATTAGGACGTTTGCATATAGTTAAGCTAACTGAGGTTTGGAGAGAAGCAGAAGATACTTTGCAGCGGCGTAGACCTGGTGAATGCCATAGGAAAAGAAAAATTTTATAAACCAGTTTTTTCTGCCTGTTGAAATATGCTTTTTTTTGTTTATTGTAATGAACTAGATGACGCCTTCTTGTGGCTCTTCACGATGACCTTCTTGCAAGATCGTATGAATTATAATAAACCGAAAAGCTTTGAAATTTTTGACTTAAATAAAGGTCATGGTTTTTCAAATGTCATCTTTTTATCTAAACTTGATCCCGATAGGGGTGGCGAAAGTTGTGTTCATCGCGGAGACAGACACGCATCAAATTGTTATGTTAGTATGCATTTAGGGTACAATAAAATTTTTTGCGCCCAACGGGACGCCGAGGTATGAAACGAAGTCATTACACCAGAATATACAATAATATAATATTTGATAAGGTTTGATTCGATTTAGGTTATTTATTTCTTGGCTAATCTTTTAGATACTGCTCAGGTTTTTTAGTATTGTCGGGTAAGGTGGTTTAACTAATTTACTTTACACACCACCGTATCTGTTAGAAGACCCTCCTATTGTAGCGAGATTTCAGTTTGGTCAAACCCAAAGTGTAGATGAAGGTGTATGTTTTTTGTTAAAAGCAGACGTTTACTGCCACTTCTCGGTATAATTATCCATTGAAACATCGTATTGATATACATTACATCCACTTATCTAATAGTATTGTGACACGTGTGAACTTAGCACTTAAGACGCCACACCAGAATTTATATCTTCAATCGCTTTTCTGTAGTCTACAGGCGAACTGAAATGAAAAGTTCGACTTAACAGCTCGTTCTCTGCAATAAACTTTCGCCGATAGGCGTATTGACAACATTTCTTTTGTTCCAAAACTTATTGTGTATGCGTATTGCGTACTATTTGCCTATAGCGTTCTTGGACAGATGACGTTGTCTATGAAGCATAATGGAAGTGTTTTTCAATGCCATTCCTGTAACAGTGATTTATAACGGTATCAACATCATTAAATAAAACGTCCACTAATACCAGGGGTACTTTAGGACCGTAGTGCGCTAATACAACATCCAATTACATTTGTTTTACAATTTTTATGAACACCTCTTTGAAATATTTAATCGATTCAAACGGTACATTTTTCTTTAGCTTAATTGCAAATAAGAAGGTACTCTCATTGGAAAAAACCTGCCTTAATAAATTAGAACAACTACTGCACAAACTTCGCCTTTAGCGTTTCCTCTATCATTGCTTTACCTAGTAATGCTAAAGTTTCAAATAACCTTGTGCATGTGCTTAGTTAGACCAGCAGTTGTGTGGCCTCTTCCCTATAGTTGTAATTTAAATTCAATTGAATCTGTTTAAAAACAAATCTTGCTGTTTGCCCTTAGGAATTTGGGTTGAGACTTGCCTGTCCCTTTGCCTCCTTATGAAAATAGATTAATTCTGTGAAATTCTACATTGTAAATTAGTTAGGTTTGCTTATGTGGATAATCGATTATTACGACATTCTGAGTTTCCTTTTGATATTGAAATTGAGGTTTCGCGCACGTAATTAGTAAGCACTTGTTAACGTTAGAAATTTTGGGCATTGAATTCATAGGCAAAGGGAACTTATTAGTAGTCTTGGTGTCTGTCTGTTCGTTAAAGGCCCACATAGGAAGGTTGCTTTCTGCTAGCCTCTATGGCAAGTGTAATTAGGAACTGGATGGTTACCTTAAGTATATGAATTGCTTGCTTGTGGCAACCCATTAATCCTGGGACTAGATAGTAACGCTTGCTTTAGCAAAATGCCGGAACGGGCTTGTGGCTTGTGCAACCAAATAAGAGGTGAAGTGTTGTGTGAACGGTGCTTAATCAGAAATGTGCAGTTGTTAAATCAACTGAATGAATGGTTCGCGTTTCAATTTCCAGTTGGGGCTAATGATATGATCACAACGTTGCTAATATGTTAGGTAACTAGTCCTATCGTGACCCCACCCAGCCGAATATCAAATGTTGGCGTTCTTATGGGGTTAGTTGGGATACCTGCGGGGTCCATATTAGGAGAGCGTTTGCTATGGTTCCGCATAGAGAATAAACTCTTAAATAACACTAAATAGGTCTAAGGTGTCAACGACTGTCTTCTTGAGAAATTTCCTAAGACAAACCGAAAGGAGGTTAAATGGTGGACACACAGTCTGTCTGAGAAGTTTGAAGACTTCCGAAGCAATTCCAACGTGCGAGACGATCCATTACTGCAAATTTAATGCAACGCAGGGTTGAATTCAGAGGACGAATGAAGAGCTTTTGTTTCTAACCATCGCGATGACCCTTGGGTTTATAGAGCTGTTAGAACCAAAAGGCCGTTGGAAATTAGTGATATTCGTCTCATTTGGAGGAAGTGTGCGCAAGTCCTGATGGGTTCATTTCTTCCTCGGCAGATTGAAGTTGATCCTCCTTATATTAAGATGGGATCTGCTCCTCCTCCCTTAGAAGAATATGAATTGGCATGCTATGTCTAAAATTAGCCCTAAAAGTTCACCGGATATGGATCGAATAAGTGATGAGAACGCTAAACCCATCTAGAAGGTTACTCTGGAATACAGGTGACGTATATTCAATGTCTTCCGGAAGTTTACTGTCCATATCAATTGAAAGTGGCCAGGGTTGTAGTTCTCTTGAACTCGTCTGTTATGGTCAGCAGTGACCCTTCGTCTTATCATGGCATCAGTCTTCTTCGAGTCCTAAGAAGAGTGTTGAAGAGCGTGATGGTTGAAAGGCTTATGGAAAAGCCTATATTAAATCTACCTGGCAGAAGATTGGGGTTCCGTAAGGGACTGTGTACGGATAATTCTTCGATACATATGCAGGCATGCGTCAGTGCATGTTTCAGGCACATTTTTAAGAATGCCTTTTATCACGTTTAGACAGGCCAAAGTGCTTACCTTACTTAGAAGAGTTGCCTGTTATGAAATTAACCTCTACGCTAGTAACTTCTCCCACAGAAGTACGTGTGTTGTCGGTATAAACGACATTGTTGATAGGACTTACAGAGGTTGTCCGCAAGGATGTATCTGCGGCCCACTTATTCGGAATATAATGATGGATCCCTTGATAAAACAGCTAGAAGGCATATGTGGATAAGAAGAGGGTAGACTCAACTTCTTAGCATATGCAGAAGACGTGCTCATCCTGGTCAACGATAAGTTTCGTAGAACACTTGGAGTGCGTACTGTGCGAGCAATGACTTTAGTTTCTGAATTGGACAATTACGAGGATACGTATCCAAAACACCTCCAGTGGTTAGAGTAAATGGGGCTAATTCCAGATACCAGCCTGAGATCTTTTTGGATGTTTTGCTTAGATTTGGGATGTTTGGATTGGATATTTTTCTATTCTAAATATTCTGGTTGTAGAAATTCCGGCGGTATAGGTATAAAACATATGAATGATGATATCTATTTTAGCCTGGTCCTCTCTACTAGAGAGACGGTGGTTGAAATGACAACATTCGCTATGTATGTTTTCCTTTAGCGGCGTTACTTCGTTGCTTTGAGGCAAGTCGATAGATTTTACTCAATATCGTCTCCGCTCTTTTATTCTGGTACCACGGATGTCAGAAGCCCCCGAAAAAATCTTCGAACTTTAGCCTGACAGCCGGAACGGCTCATCGTGCGAGTCTCGTGGTGGCTATGGTTGCTCTCATAATCGCGGGAACACCAAGTATTTGAGGTGTTAGATGGGCCTCGCCTTTTTAAGAGGGAAGGACGTGCCATATAGGTATTCTTATTCTAAAAACGCAAGGTAGCGTTGCACCCCGTGGTGCGTGAGAGGCTTGTGCTCCATCGGGCACTGTAGAATTCAGCCTTCACGGTAGGTGCCTACGTGAACCCTTTGTAATATCTGTGTCGTTGATCGTTTATTTGTAAATTAAAATTGGAAAACAAAATTTCACGTATTCGTATTAACATGTCATCCCATAACGACTACGTTCAAAAGCTTCTTTTGCAACCAGCAAGAATTTTGTAGAAAGTTCCAAGAAAAACAACAGGCTTGGATGCAAACCATACTCCAAAACAAAACCACAAGTACGATTCCTATTTGGAACAACCACAGCAACATTTTGTTGTTTGCGAAGTAAATTTTGCGGAAAGCCAGAAATCATTTTTTTTGTCCTCGATAGGCACAAAACTATTTGGTCTTTTAAAGAAGTTATATAGAAGTGCCGACTTTAATAATCAAAGCTTTGCTGAATTAACATCTGAATTGTCAGCGCATTTTCTGTCAAAGAAACACATTGTAACAACTAGGTGTGAATTTCTTACGACAGAAATTAACCCTAATAAGGCCAATAAACATTGAATTGCAGATCTTCGCGGAACAGATATACAATGCAAGTTTAACAACACAGTTGAGCAATTTTGTAAAGATTTTATTGATGAAATGATTCACAATAAGAGTTTGGCAATCCTACGTGAGCATTGTAGTCGTGTTTTGGTTCCTATTCGGTTTTATAATACAAAATGCTTTAATAGAATAAAGTGTGTAATTGAGTTTTTATGAAATATATTAACCGTTTATGTGAAATTCAATTTAGTTTTGTGCAATCAACAATTAGAGCTCTTGGTAAAAGTCTCTCTTATTTCTGTT
This sequence comes from Glossina morsitans morsitans, assembly GCA_001077435.1. Taxonomy (NCBI): domain Eukaryota; kingdom Metazoa; phylum Arthropoda; class Insecta; order Diptera; family Glossinidae; genus Glossina; species Glossina morsitans. Next base: position 29,844 of record CCAG010016433.1, on the reverse strand, counting down.
AATCTGTGTTTATAGTTTGTTTTGCTTGCGCTCTATATTTACAGTTTAAACGAAAGTAGGAAGTTTGGTTTAATTTTTTGACAATTTTTGTGTCTTTGAATCTTTTAGTTTTTTGTTCTTTTTTAATTTTTTCTTTTCTCCCTTCATAATCTCCGTCTGCCGTGTTTCACTGGACATGGATTGTCCATTTACACCACGTCGTGTGAAAACAGGCCCAGAATCTGAACGATTCACCTCATGCTGGCTCTGCGAACGTTTTAACCGTGCAAAGTTCGCTGGTCTTAATGGCCGTGATGCTGATGCAGTCCTTGCTCCCTCAAAAGGCTTACAATGGTCATCCCCTGACTGTAGGAAACGGGGGCGAGAAATTCTTTTCAGATTTGATCAAAAATCTCGGCTCCTTGCGGGAGAAATTTGAAATAATTAAGACTAGGTTTGATGAATATCGTTATATAGAGCACTTACCTTCTTCCCCAGCTCGCAAAGTTACAACTCGTAGCGTAGCGTGTGGTATGTCACCTCTGAGCTCTCTTAAGTCTGATTCGTTGGTACAAGTTAGCGCTTACTCAATGTCTACAAAGAACGATAGTGTTTTTGCTATCGTTGAGTCGGTGGGTAACAAAAAAGTTACAAATGAAACGGGAAGACCTCCGGGCTTGAGCAATGCTGAAGTGGCAAGGATATCTCCTGCCAGTGGCGTCACTCACTTTACTCTGGCATCATCACCGAAAAATAATAAAGAGAATAATAAATCGTCCTCTCCCTCTGGCTGTTTGAGTGTGAACGCTGGCCGCCAAACTGGGCACGTCGTACATGCTGCTCGTGCATGTGTGGCTGCCTTTTTTTGATTCTCCCCATCTCAAAACTCCCCAGCCGTGAACCCTACTGTTCTAAGTAGAGATGATATTTGCTTGACGGCAGTTCCTTCCAAAAAGACAACATATGTGTCAAGAGTGGCACCTGATACATCCGTGGATAACATAAAAAGATACCTGGCGGCGAAAGTCCCTGTCAATTTAAAGCGTGTTAGTGTTTTCAAATTGGCTTCTTCTCAATCTAGCGCAATATCGTCTTTTAAAATGCTAGTTACGACGGAAAACATGCATATGTTATTAAATAAACCATTATGGCCAGTTGGATCCCTAATTAAGGAATTTAATCCTCAAAATCGACCTCGTAATACTAATGCATTAACCCTTTCGTGTTCAAAAAACTAAATGTTAATTCAATGAGCACGGCGTTTTCCTGTTTGGTCTTCACTGAAACTTGGTTAAAGCCTGATCTACATTTGTCGGAACTTTTCCATAATTCGTTTCAAGTTTTCAGAAATGTTCGACTGTATCGCAATGGTGGTGGTGTTTTAATTGCCCCATCAGCGGCAGTGCCGTCCTATTCAAGTGAATTTCCCACTACTCCTGATGTTGAATTTATCGCCATTCGAGCGAAATTTCCTTATAAACGGTTATACGTAACCTTCTTCTATATTCCCCTAAATTCGGATATCTCCATATATAAGAAACAGGCCACCCTCATTTGTGAAGTGGCCAAGCAGTCTAGACCTGTTGACATAGTCATTGTGTTGAGTGACTTCAATTTGCCTCAAGTCACTTGGTGATACAGTGATAGTTCTGGCTGTTTGACTACTACTTCAACATCTGATAGAGCTGTTGTCTTCTTTAATGAATTATTTGATCATAATTTAGTTCAATACAACCGTATCCCTAATTGTAATGGCAGACTGTTTGATCTCAGCTTTGCCAGTTTTCCTGAGATTAGTGTTCATCGTTGTCTACCGTTTAGTTTATCTGAGGATCCTTATCATCCTGCAATGTGTATTTTCTTTCGTTACAAACATGATGTCTCGTTGAACTTCTCTAACTTTCCAAATTCAACTTTTTCAAATAAATATTATGATTTTCATAAAATCAATATTTCAATGCTAAAATCACATCTTTCACACATTAAGCTTGATTTCTCAGTCGGAAGTATCGATAGCTTACTATCATTGTTCTACAATATATTAAATCTAGCTATTTCTGCATCCGTTCCGATCAAGCAGTCCCGTCCTCGAAGCAGGTGTCCCCCGTGGTTTAATAAGACAATTAGATATTATAAGAATACGAAAAACAAGCTTTTCATGAAATTTTGGAAAAGTGGCTCTTCTTTAGCTTACTTCGCTTACTCAGCCGCAAGGCATAGATTTAACTCGCTCAACCATCAGAATTATTGCAGATACCTTCAGTTCATTAAATCCTCTCTGTTTGCTAATCCTAAATACTTTTTGAATTTGTTAATTCAAAAAGAATAATTTGCGCACATCCCTCGCATGTTTCTTTTAATGGCTCTGATTACTTGGAAGATTTTGAAATCGCAAATCTGTTTGCTGAGTACTTCTAACGAAACTTTTCGACTGCTAGTTTCGATTTATCAGCAAACTAGACATATCCTATAACTAACTTGGTTTCAATACCTAATTCGGTTATTTCTGAAGATGACGTTTTTAAAAGGTTGAGCTCTCTAAAATACAGTTGTGCGCCTGGACCTGATGGAATTCCACTATGTGTACTTAAATCTTGCGCTGTCGAGCTATGTGGTGTTATCTCAAAGATTTTTAATCAGTCGTTGAACTTTAGTGGTTTCCCTTTGTGTTGGAAGAGTAGATTTCTTATTCCTATTCACAAAAGTGGGAGTAGACAACTTGTTGAGAGCTATAGAGGCATCGCCAAATTGAGTGTCTTGCCTAAACTATTCGAGCGAATTGTGACTCAGCATTTGACCTTTGCCATCAAATCGTGTATTTCTCCACTCCAACATGGCTTTCAAAACGGAAGATCTACGGTCACCAATCTGTTAGAATTTACTGATCATGTTTTCAAGGTTTTTTTTAGTGTCTCTCGCACTGATGTCGTTTACACTGATTTTATCGAAGCGTTCGATTTGGTTAAATAAATTTATTATCTTATCTTCAAACTCCAAGCCTCTGGCTTCCCTTCCCATTTAGTGAAATGGATAAGCTCGTATCTGCATAATCGCTCATTCAAGGTTTTGTTTAACTTCATCACCTCATATGAATTCCCCGTTACGTTGGGCGTACCCCAAGACTGTCACATAGGACCCATTTGTTTTAATCTATATATTAATGATTTGCCTTTGGTGATTAAATCCAGCCAGATCTTAATGTATGCTGATGATGTGAAACTGTTTTCTTCCTTTTACATAGAATCGCAATCCCATCAGCTTCAAATTGACCTGAATAACTTGGTTGCATGGTGCTCGTTGAATCATATGACACTAACCCTAAATAAATGTAAGAAGCTTTCTTTCTCAAGAAGGAAGTCATTCATTATCCAGTATTTCATAGATTCGCACAAGTTGGAGGACGTCGATTCATTCACAGACTTAGGCGTTCTCTTTGACAATAGGTTGCGTTTTAACTGGCACATTGAGCGCTCGTTAAGCAAAGCTAGGTCTGCGCTTGGTGTTATAAAGAGGTGATTCAAAGAGCTTGTTGATTCTTACATTACGAAAAGGCTGCACATGTGTTTGGTTAGACCTATACCCGAGTATGCTTCTGTTGTGTGGAGTCCTTCCTATAGGTGCTATGTAGATTCAATTGAATCTGTTCAAAAGCAATTTTTGCAGTTTGCCCTTAGGAATTAGGGGTGAGACCCGATTGCCTCTCTTCCCCCCTATGAAAATGGGTTGCTTCTGATATCCTTATCGTCTCTCGAGAAACGTAGATTTGTACAATTATGAGCTGTTTAACCCGCTCAGAGTTGTTTGCAGAAACCTAAATGATGTCTATCACTTATTCTCATTATTGGACTGTTTAAAGTCTGTTAAAGCAACTTTGCTTAATACGCGCGATTTTCTTATGTCGTACTTACACTAAGTTACGTTCGCAATATCTCACAATTTTTCGAAAATTATATGGTGTTGTTAATGTATCGGTTGTCAAGCTTATGCATGTTCGCAATAGCTTAGGAGTTCACTTTTTTTTCCTTTCTATTTATTTATACATGAATAATTATTTTTAGATTGTTTTTGTTTTTATTACTCTTCTTTTTTCATGTATTTCTTTATAGTGTATACTAGTTTTAAAACAATTAGTATAACATTTACTTTAAGTCATATTTGAATTCGACTTAGTCGAATTCCATGTGTAAGTAAGTAAAATAAAATAAATAAAAAAGTAAAAGAATAATATTATTGCCCACACAGAGTGTGACATTGTCGGAATTGCATGTCTACAAAAACCTATGCCAATCTTATCAGAAGTCTTCTTAATTGCAGAATCAAATGATGCTATAACAAAAACCGCCGCAACCATCAAAGAAAATTCAATAAAAGTTCCCAAAGATGCCCAAGCAAATGCCATTGCAAATAACATTAAGAATTTTTTTTGAAAACAAATGCTAAATTGTCATCAAAGCTTAAATCGTATTCAAATGCAAATTCAGACACGGTATTTGCACTAAATGCGACAAGAACGTCACATTGCAAGTGTATGTTTAAGTCAACAAAACGAAGGCAAATTTACGAATAAAAAAAACGAAAAGGGGACAGAGGGTGTTAAGGTAACTGAAACCATTTAAATAAATAAATAAATATGGGTCCGCTAAAAATCGAACTTCCATTGTTGGTGAAACTAAAACCGAAAATGCAATGCGGTAAAGTGACGAAAGAAGTTATTGCAATAGTTGTTGATCCGAAATAAGGATTGATTTGTTCCTGCCATTTGGTTTCGAAATTAAACAAGCTACTACGATTAAGCAAACCGATAGATACCAAATAAAGCAGATGGGTGAAATTTTCGATTCAAACCTAGGAGCGATTCCAAACTTTAAAGCATACTTTCACCTAAAATACAGCGCTAAGCCCACATTTTTTAGAACCAGACCCGTAAATTTTAGGCAATTGCCTAAGTTTAAAGAAGAAATTGACAGCTTAGTGAGTCAAGGCATCTTATGTTCCATTCAATTCACCAGTAGTAAACAAACCTAATTGTTCATTACAAACCTATGGAGATTTTTAAAGAGCTGTTAATGCACAGATTTTTATTGATTAACTAGTTGAACGTTGTTTCAGACTATAAGCTATTTCACAAAAGTAGATTTAGCGAAAGCGTATTTGCAAATCGAGCACGATGAAGAATGAGAAATGTTTGTGGTTATAAATGTTCGACTAGGACCTCATCAGTCCAAGCATGTTCCTCACGGAATTGACAGTGCGCCACCTATTTTCCCAAAATTTTTTTAAAAATTAGTTTCCAGTATTCATATGCTTCGTGTTGAGAATGTTTTTCCTCGTTTTTTTGGTTTTTAAAAGGAGAACGGATAAGATATATGAATTGAGAAGCTTATATCCCAGTAACGTGAACTTTAGAAATTTTAATAATGAACCCGTTCGTTAAGAGGCAAAAATATACTTTAATTTTTGCAAACATAAGGCTCGAAAATTTGAAATTCCTTTTGAAATTAGCTAGAGGCTTGTGGATATTCAAATCAATTTTGCAGTGAGAATGAGTCAAATTCCAAACGTGGATGGTGTTGACTTTGTTGAAAATGTGATAAAATTTCTAGTAGCAGCTTGGGCAACTGTAAGGGACCTCATTATATATGAAGACCACCCTTCCAAGGAAAGAAGGTGTAAAGGTTTTGGCTTTAAAAGTTCCTTTGCAGTTAGCAGATGGTCCCTCTTTGAAACTGGAAGTTCCCTTGAAAAGGGACTTACACTAGGTACAGGCGTCGAGGGAGAGATATCAATGCAACGTGATTATCTAATCCGGGAAGTTACATGCAGTGAAGTAGGCATATTCTATTTTTTAACGGACTAAGGATTTGTACACATTTAAAGCTTTCTTTGAAGCTAAATCAAGTTTGCAAATTGGTCACAAATTTGATGACATTTGTTCCAGACTGACAGCTCTGAAAAGCTTCCTGGTGACGTCCTTGGAGAGTAAGACTTGTGTTAGTGATTCTCCCAGTTTTCCTCAGATCAAGACAATCATAGGCCTTGTTAATATCTAAAGCGAGCATTACGACTTTGTTTTCATACGATTTTTCACATAATATTGCGAAAACAACTTCATTAAAACAAATGGTTTCAGGTATGTGTATCTGGTATGCGTAAAACCAAGCAGGAAATAGGTTTAACCATGTAGTTTGTGATCTTTAACAAACAAATTTTGCCAAATTTAAGGATAGGAACAATCTTTATAATTATTAATTATTTTTGGAAAGGAATTGTTTGTGAAAGGAACTACTACAATCGCTGTTCGCAACAGAAGACCCTCTTCTTAGTTGAAGGACGTGGAAAAATTCATCCAACAAGAAACGGGACAAACCTCCTGCAGAAAGGTGAAAGAAGGGAAACACTATGGTATTAGCTGTGGGCAATTGATTTTGAAGGAAGTCTACATAAAGTTTGCTTCACTCCAAATTGCATACTTATACCTACTATTTATCTGACGATGACGATTTCCAGATAGGCCTGAAAACTGCAGAAAGGGCCGCATTCCATCATGGTTTAGGAGAGAAGGTGTTTGAAGTCTGAACGTTGGTTTGAGCCGATTGGATTTCCTGGTGAAAACTGTTGTGAATTAAGGCCAAATTAGGCTCATGCTTTAAATGGGTTACGCTACCTACCAATTTTTTCCGAGAAATAAATCCATTGATTCTTGTGCAAGAACTGATACAGATGTGAAAAGTAATTGGAATATGATGATTATTCCCTAGGTGAACTATTTTCCTGACTTCCCATTGAGCGACAATACTATTAGAATTTGAGAAAGTTAGATCTAAATCGCTACCAGTCAAGAAAGCGACATTAGTGTGAAGGAAGGTTGGCATCGTTTTGTTAAGACAACAAAACTACGGAAACTCATGATGTCACAGAGGGTATTGCCCCGTATTGGCTGTATCGCCAAACGCATCGAATTAAAATCGCCTGCAAGAACTACGTTTGGAAAACTTTCGAGGAAATGACAAACTGGTTGCAAGTTTGGTTTGAAATAGCTTGAACTGGCTTGTGTACGGCAAGCATGCTGGGAATTTATCACAAGGCAGCGGTTTTCTTTGCTCTTACAGAAATTGGCTATATGACCAAATCTTTTACATTTGAAACATAACTTAAGAGGTGGTGTGAAGTAATGCGTTGAGAGAATGCAAAAGTTGAATTTAATGGTTCTGAGAATTTTTTTTCGCTTTTCTTTTATGGATATGGGAATATTCCGAACAATACAAAATCTCTCAGTAAACTTTTGCAGGTTAGGCTTTCAACGTATCAACGTTCAACGACAAAGTCATTATTCTTTAAAAAATTATTGGCATTCTGAGCGTTGTCAAACAGCAGTTTGGCCTTACCATTGCTAATTGAAATGACACGTTTGAGCCCACGCAAGTTGAAATTCTTAACATAATCGAAGAAGAAAAGGTCAGCGTTAAGAAGGACTCGTCGCTTACATTTACTTCAATGAGCACATAAGAATAACCTAAAGCATCACTGTCGTAAAGGTGGAGCTGCTCAAAAGAAGCGCTTGAATTATTCGTGATCAGATTATATTCAACATAACAGAGCAGAGACTTCATTGTCACAATTACTGTCTTACTTTGGAGCTATATTGGAGTTTGTTGGTTTCGGTTCAGAATTGTCAACATTCACTGACATGTCTTCACCAGAAGATTCAGAAGAACGAATTGAACTTCGTGCTAATGTAAACATTAGAAAACAAACAACGGTTTTACTCAAAGAACCAGTAGGAAGGATGACGTCAAGAGGATTCGAGAAAGCCGACAAAAGCAGAGAAAAGTTTTGAGTGTTCAGAAGATCGGAAAGAAACACTTATAAGCCGCCACTTAGCGTAACGAAAACAGTCAGGTGAGGACCAAAGTCCCAAGATCATTTTGATCATACCCCTTGAAAATTTTTCCTTACTAAAAATGTTATATTTTCCTTATGATAAATTATAAATTAGAAATTATTATAAATATTATATTACCTTAAATGTATAATTAAGTATGATACGTATATATGAATGTACATTATCATATTGTATTCGTTTCAGGGTATATTTACGTATATATACTATACCATCTTATATGGCAGTAGCATCATCAAATATCGTATTATCTATTTTTAATTATCTCGCGCCGGCGTAGGTAAAGTCGTCTTGAATTACCAGAGTATACGATTTTATACGATCAGATCAGAAGACGAAGGGGTTATTACGGTTATGAGAAAATGGGCAACGCCGATCACGATGATTCTATTCTCGTGTTTGATAGCCGTGCTGGTTGGTTACGAGTAAGTAAATTCGAAAAACATCCGCGTATAGGAATAACATGAGGAGTAGGATGTTGGAGGAAATAGTAAGATAGGGCAGCGTGATGCTGACGTTAGACTGTAGGACGAACGTTCTAGCCAAGGACATGGTGATGATAATTGATATGTTTAAGAGGTATTAAATAATTTTTCCTACATGTTCTTTATTATAATTGCTTAATTCTCCAAAAAAAAGCATAAGTCATAAATTGTTACTACAATGAAACATACGCATTCTACACACTACTACTATACTACTACTACTATAAACTCATCATAGAAGAAGAGAATTAGGATCGTAAGTAATATTTTATTTATGACAACTAGTTGAATACTTGGTTAGCCCGGATAAATAGCCTCAGCATAGATAGACAATTTCTACACAGAAGGAATTTTGAATTCTTATAGTAGATCATGCAAGGATAGGATTGGAAGCAGCGGTTGGCGCTGCACGCCATGCAGAGTAGCGTAAAGCTATTGATTTTCCTCTTGAATTTTTTTTTTATTATTTATTTATCAAGATTAAAATTGGAGCATGGTGATTAGCCGCCGTAATAGCTTATTTGCAGTGCAAAACGCAATTTTTTAAGTTGGAAAACTTTTATAAAAAATAAGGAGACTCTCTGCGAATAGTAAATTACTGCCAAATTTTCTACTTAATTTTGCTACTGTCACAGCGCCTTAAATCGTTTACGTAGAAAAAACATTAAAATCAAATATGATGCCGATCAACAAAAAAAACTTGAAGACTTAATTTTACATATTTTTAGTAGATTCATTTTCAACAAGAATTTCCGACTGTTCTTGCGACTGATGCTTCTGGCTTTTGATTAGAAGCAGTTTTAACGCGGGTATGTAATGGTTCAGAAAGAGCTATAGACATTGAACAAACGCGAAGTTTAATATAGCCATATTAAAATAGAAGTTCTTATATGGAAGAACCTTTACGCTTTTAACTGACCACAAACCTTTGGTAAGTATTTTTAATCCTGCAAAATATCATTCAACAATTACAGCACTGAGATTGCAGCGATCGGCTACAGTTTTGATGACATACCAATTCAAAATCACATATCTTAACACGATAGAACATGGTAATGCGGATGCTTTATCAAGATTGCCAATCGATTTGGATGAAGATTTCGTTAACGAAGAATGTTATTTGATTTTCCTTTTGACTCTAATCTAATTCGCAACCACGTCCACGAACATTTCTTGTTACGTAAAGTTCGATCTTTGGTGGAAAAGATGAGGAATGAAAAATATAAAGAAATACATTCCAATTTAAAACCTTTGTTTAATCGTAAATAAAACATGTCGTTTGTTCTCGTAAAGTTTCTTCTAGAGGTATACATTAGTTAAATCCAATTTTCTAAATTAACGGGTAGTCATCGGCAATTTAATGAGGAATAACAGTTACTTTTTAGTCGCCATATATTCGGACTATACTATTTTCTTTCCTTATGGGCTTGATAGATGTGACCTATCGCTTGAATCAACTTTCCGTTTCTCATTGACCGTTATTTCGTCTTCAACATTAGTGCAAACGGTATACGATGCGTTTTTACCAGATTAAATACAATTTAAATATTCGGTGAAGTTATCACGTTCAATATGTTATCAGCTTTATAGACTTTAAAAATTTCATTCCAATTCAGTTTCAAGACTAGCAACTAATCACGGTCAAGTGGCATTTGCCTATCAGAATTTACGATGTGTTATTTCAATTTTTCGCACAATCATTTATGAACACATAATAAGAAACACAAACAGACACAGCAAAGAACACAAGACTTCGTACGGTTTTTGTTCCATGTAAAACAATAAAATTGATAGATTGTTTTTGACTTCGCATCTACAAATCCTCAGAGCCATTTCAAAACCTTCCACCTATCTTAACGAGAGTACTGATCTATATCAAATATACCAATTTGCAAAGATGATAAAAGTACACTATTTTCTTTTTCTGCAAGGTTATACACGTACGTTTATTTAATGAATGCAGGTATGTAATAACACTTGAAGAAAAATTGTCCTTCTTTCAGAAAAGCAAAAAAAAATTTTTTTTCGTCGCCTACTATAATGTTTATATGTGTTTATAACTTACACTACTTGTGGTATAGAGTATATTAAGGTAGTGCGGACATATGTAACAGCCAGAAGGTTTTAAGGTAGACTCGCCTTTCTAAATCGATCTACCGAATCATTTTCTAAATCGATCTACGCCTGTCAGTCCGTCTGTGTTCAAACTGCAGGCTACGCTATTAAAAATGGTTCGGCTCGATTTACTGTCGACTACTTCGCATATAAGGCTCTATTTTGAAAAGTAGATATATGGAAAAAAAAATTAAATTTTCAAAATTTCTGGCTAAAAATGGCTAAGTAGTAATTTGTCGACAATCTAAATTGGTGTAAAAACTTTGGACCGGCTGGGACAATTTTTGAACCTCCTCTTATAAAACTGTAGATTAATTTTTTGGATACCACCGCATATAAGGATTCTCACGAAATGTAAATGAATAAAAAAATTAAGTGAACCAAATTTCAACCACATGGGTCTGGTTCCCGTAATTCATTCCATATAAGATGAGCCGTAAGTCTTTCGGAAAAAGGTTTAATTTTTAATATTTTATGATGAAAATTAATTCATAGTAGCGTTTCAGCAAAAAAATTAACAGTAGGGAATTTGGATTTCATAGGTCTATTTTTTCTACCCCAAAATGTATAGGCGCTATCACGAAACGCAACCACTTATATTGACAGAAAATCTAAACTTCCAATATGCGAACTTTCATGAAAATAATGTGTACTTTTGGTGAATTATCACAAAAACGAGCTAATAATCATCTTAGGCGAAATGGTGTGGTGGATATGAAAATTGGCGTCGTCCGACTATAACGTTCTTACTTGTTTTAATTATTTATATTGTACTTAAACATTTATTTGTTATAAATTTTATCAGAATGTGTTTTGTGTCACTTTTTACAGAGACGATAAATGAACATGTATTTTATAATGAACCGGACTGGTCAACATTCATTCTTTTAGAAACATTGCCAGATATAAATCTAAATAAAGCTTAGCCAGTGTAGATATAATCAGGTGTTTTTCAATCCGTTCAGACTTTTTTGCAGATATGTAAATAATATTTGTTACTTAATCTCAATATGCGATTCTTTCAATTCTATCAAATCAACGCTACTTAATACGAGCGATTTGCCTATGTCGTATTTAAATTAACTTGTAATCTTCACATCTTAGCATGGAAAATTAACTGAATTTGCTTATTAGTATCGGTTGAATTTCAAGTGTAAATAAATATAGAACATATATAAATAAATATATTAGCCTTGGGAATCGAAGTGCCAATTTGAATTGATTGTGCGTTGTTTTCTGTTTATTTTATTTGCATGTGTAGATGCAAACCCATATGATTTGTCAATTCCCATAAAGTTTTTTAAAAAGTCGGCAAAGTTGAAGTACAAACCAGAAAATAGAAATAACGTCTCATTGCGTCAGCTCCCTATCTGCTGTAGTTTCTGCTAAAGTTGGTATTAAAGTTATTGTTGTTACTGAATATTAATTTTTGTTTCCATTTGTAGATTGATTATCGTGATTGCTATTGTTGGGGTCATAAATACATGTGATTACATAATAAATAAATAATAGTGATTGTTAGGCTTCTATGGGCAACTCGCTTAAAAAATATTTCAAAATGACCGAAGTAGTTAAGAAGAGTAGCTAATAAATTTTTCAAATTAACATATCTAACGAACTTAGAGGGCTACACAATGAAGCGTCATTTTCGTTATCAGTTTAAAAACTTCGAAGCTTGGTTTTAGAGCCAAAAATAAAGAAATCAACGTAAGCATAAATACAAAATTCATGAAAACTGAAAATAAACAATGAAACATATATGTAGATAAATATGTTAAATATATTTTTGTGTACTATTTGATCCATAATTTGGCAATTACCGTTTAATACTCTCTAATAGAATAATTTGACGAATTAATTTCAAGCTTAAAATAAATGGTCTTTTGTTGGTTTTTCCATTTCTTACAAATAATGCGTGGTATAAACCAAAATTGCAAATGACATAATATAAAAAAGTTTTACATTAGCGTAAGATAAACACATTACATAAATAATTTCTAAATTTAAATAAATTGTGTCTCTTCTTTTGCGTTGTTTTGTGTTTGTTTAGTTTGTATGTATACATTCGAAAAAATATGATTTCTCAATTGCCATAAAGTTTTGTAAAAACTTGGCAAAGTTGCAGTGCCAGCTTGGAAATAGGAATAAGGCCTCATTGTGTCAGACTCCCTAGGTGTTTGTTTTATCCGTACAATAGCAATGCTCTTAATTAGTGACCATTTACTCAATTGCTCTTTCATGTTCATTCTTTGTACGGACAAAAGCTCTGTCAACGGATTCTTGATATTACATCGCAATGTATCAAACATTTGCAAAGCAGAAGGATATACAATGTTGGGTGCTGATTTTGTATATTTGATTATCTCTCGTTCATTTCAATGGCAAAACGGGTATAACCTCTTTTCTTTGCATTATGTATGAATATGGTTTCCTATTGTTTATTTTGAAAAAATAAAAGGAAATAGGTGACATGATAGTGAATTGTATTGTGTTTCAAGAGGGAGTCATGAAATATATATGTTATACGGCGAGCGTCATTGGCCTGCAGACCTAAAAATTCGAAAGTCATGGCTGTACGTTTCACCCGCGTTTTCATCCAACCGCCAATTCTACCAATTTTTCGTAAAATTCAGTCAAAAGTCGATTTTTAATCGCAAAACTTCTCCAAAAATCTACTTGTACCGAGTTTCGTTTCAAGCGATACGAAAAACAAATGTGCTATAAAAAAAATCCGCTTAATTTTTCATTAAGTACTACATTAAATGGCATAAACAAAGCTCTACATTTTATATTTATATTATTTAGGCAGAGCCAGACTCGTACAATTTTGGTTTATTACGCAACGCTTTTTAATTCAGATTTTGTCGCGAAAAGTATTTAAGGAAGTCTCTGAAGTTACAACACCGATCAAAAGACTTGTCATTTTAGAAGAACGTGCTGTTTAATGAAAGCAAGTTCAACCCGTTTGGTTCACATCGCAGACGCTTTGCACGGAGAAAGCCAAATAAAGGACTTGGAAAAAATATGAAGCTAACAGTAAAGCACGGTGGTAGGTCAGTAACGGTGTAGCGTTCATTCTCCACATCTAAGTCTGATGTACTGCATTTTGTTGAGGGCGTTATAAATCACCACATGTACCTTAATGTTTTGAAAGAAAGGTTGTTATATAATTGCTTCCATGTCAAGGATACACCAGTCCAAAGTCCAGATATCAACTCTATTGACAATTTATGGAGCTATTTTGATAGGCAAATTCGCTCGCACACTACAAGTTCTAAAAACGATTTGAAGAGAACTCTTCAGGACGAATGGCAAAAAACTAAACTAAGTAGTTTGCGAAAACCTTGTTCAAAATGCGCCAAATAGATTAAAAATGGTGATAAAAGACAAAGGCACGAATAACAAATATTAATATATGAGCAAAAACTTAAATTTAGTTTTAGTATACGAGTTATGCTTTAGCATTTAAATATGTGGTATTCTGTACTTTCGTTCTATAAAAAGGTTAATGGAATTCAAAATTTAAATTGTTTCTTTTAAATAATTAATAAAATGAACTAACTATATAGCATAATATGAGCACAGAAATTATTCCGTCCAAAATTTTGTGTGTAAGATCAACATTACTTGATTATTTATTAACATTATCTAAAATATTACGTTAGGCCAGCTAACGATGACACCAATATAACCAATGAAATGGTGAGTTTTTATAATTGTTGATCCTTTATAGCGGTGCTATGTATGTAATGAGTTATGCATATTATCTTTCATAAATCCAATTTTTTTTGTTTCTGCTTGCACGTCACACATTTTGCTTTAGATATTGTTTTGTTTTTCTTTTAGAGCTGTTTGTTGTTCTATATGCGCCCTAAATGAGCTAACTCTGAAAAATCAATACTAATGCAGTAAGTTTTTTTTGCTCTCGTGTCATTTGACAAACATGAGAGAGGGTATTTCACAGCTCTTGCGCAGATATAATGTAAAAAAGCGATAGTTGAACAATAATAGTAGGTGCCGATGCCATATAGAGACAACACAAGCCATAGATATTCCAACATTTGATACAAAGTTGAGATTAGGAGATTTTTAGGGACTTCTTTTATCTCCTATCAATAACAGTACTGCTGTTAATTAGCAGCATTTCTATTCTTCCACCGTCATTTTCATTATTCGTATGGGTACAGATTCTGTTAATAGTTTCTTGACATGGTGTCGCCTTCTCTCAAATGTTTGCAAAGCAGAAACATATATATATACCATAGCCCGTATTTACTTGAAAACACAGTTTTGTGTTTCTGCTTTGCATATGCTTCTGTTCAAGACACTATTAACAGAATCCGTGCCCATAGAAATAATGAAAATGAAAGAGCAAGGAGACAAATGGCTGCTAATTACTCAAGTTATTACTGTTATTGATAACAGCTAGAAGAAAGTCACTAAGAATCCTCTAAGCCCAATTTTGAACAAAATGTTGGAACATCTATATATTTAATTGTCTGTGGTCACACGTTATGGAAAATCGTATGAAAAACGATAGTTACATTTTTTATATGTAGTTACCCTCCTGTGTTTTTAAGTCAACATACGGTATGTGCACACATAACTGTATGTCAGCGAAAAAAATGAAACCAAAGATTAGTTAGCATAACTTTCGTTTGATCGTTTAAATCGCATCGAAGAATTCTAGATTTTATTTTCGTCAAATGTTTCAATAATTTTCAGTAACAAATTTTCTATACAATGAAGTAACATATTATAATTAAAAACAGTTGCATTGAAGGAATAAATTATACTTATTTAATATAGTATATTTTTGTACACATATATTTAACATATTTTATGTGATTTTCCACATCTTACTTGAGTTACTATACAAGGCGCATTACCTATTCATTTCACATGACTGATTCCTCATAACACATTCCAAGCTTATCCTCCATAATTATTTTAATTTAAAATAATATTATAATTAAAATATTTATAATATAGCTATATTGAGTAAATAGGTACTTAAATTATTAAAAACTCGTAATTAATCCTAACTTACGCTTTTTATTTTTCCGATTAATATACTCTAAATGGATATGCCTGTTCAGCAAAAAAGGTCGTGTTTTTTGTACAACAGGACGAAGACGTGTTTTTAGATTGGAGTACAAGTTACCGAAAGGAAGAACAGCGTACAAGTAACAAGTGAAGAAGAACTTATAGACGTATGCTCATTTAAATCAAATTACCAATTAAGTGCTGCGTACGCCGACAATGATATTTATATAGAAGAAAACCACTTTGACATTGACCGCGAAAATAAACCAGGAATATCATAAAACAAAAGTCATTTGATTCAAATATTGTAAACAAATTTTAAGGTAAAATCGGTCTCAAAAAAAAAAAAAACAAAAATATTCATATAAACCCGAATCTCTGCCAGCTTCATTTCTCTGTTCAATAGTTGACGATTAATTTGTTTCGTTTGCTTATGTAAAAGTGCAAATATAACAGACATTCGGGTTGCCCAATGAACCAAAAGGCATCCATTCTAAACTAATTCAAATAAGTTCCGCCTAAGTGCCTTCTTGTTTTTCGTGTTTTCAATCATCATAATAAATATCTCTAATGAAAATTTGGCTTGTAGCTGACAAGAAAATTATAAAAGTGTAACAGAAGCAACGCCACATCAGCTTTGAAATAGCTTACCAATCTACACTTATTTTCGAACATTAAGCAGTTTATGAAATCCGAGCAATCTGAGGCTCTGACTCGTCTTAAACTCCTAGCACACCTAAATAAAAGATGTCTTCAAACAAAATCCGCTTCGGAAGAAAGCGATAGCGGTAGAATCGAACGCATAACTTGTCTTAATTTAATCAATTTGACTTTGACGAAGGGTGTGAAGTTATATTTAAATTTAACTAGTACAGACACAAACCAAAATATGTTAACAGAGCTCTGTTAAGCCGTTAACAGAGCTTTGTTAAATCTAGTCTCGAAAAGATTTAAAGCAAAATTTAATTAAAGTGGGACTTTTTCAGGGTTCTTTTTTAGATATTTAAAAAAAAATGCAACTTCATCTTAATTAAAAAAACTTAATATAAAAAGGTCATTTTACTATGTGAAATACAAGGCTGAAAAAGTGAAAGTTTACTTAACCACTGTGACCATTCCAAGTGATGTAGGTAAACGAAACTAATATCACGTGAATCCTTGATCAATGACAATTCCAACTGTGTATCATATTCATGCTTGGGAAACATTTTTTTTTGATACTTTGAAAATTTGTTCTATCTGAGATAATATGGTGGCAGTGTTCGATAGGTCACAATCAATCAATTTTTTTCCGAACTGTTCATGGCTATAATACACAGTTGGAATGGTCATTGATCAACGATTCACGTGATATTAGTTTCGTTTACCTACACCACTTGGATTGGTCACAGTGACCTATCGAACACTGCCACCATATTAGCTCATATAGAACAAATTTTCAAAGTGTGAGAAAAACTTTTTTCCAAGGAAACTTCATAAATGTGACACACAGTTGGAACGGTCATTGATCAAGGATTCACACGATATTAGTTTCGTTTACCTACATCACTTGGATTGGTCACAGTGACTTTTCAAAGTTTGCTATGTTATGAGTAAGTAGAATAAATTTTCAGATTATTGTTTCAAATTTGAGTAGTTGTCATTCCGGTAAATTCAGTCATTTGCTGCTTAAGAAATTTAGTCAAAGCGGTACTCTTGATAACTTTTTAATTTTTGTTTTAATAACCTTTTGAACTTACTCTCCGCTTTGATCATTCATGTAGGGTTTAAGTATATTGCAATCCGAGTTTATTTCCGTTTATTAGTTCGTTGAGCTGAAATGCAAGGTGGGGTTTCTAGTATGTATGTTTTCAAAGCTTCGTATTGTTTTGCCTACGCAGTTTCTAAAACCATTTAATATTACATATTACTAAGTTAGCTCAGTTAAAAGAGGAATCACTGCCTTTTGGTGTAACCTTATTCCATGAAGTCTTTTATGATTGGTTTAGTATAATTCGATCTTCCTTTTAAGAGGTTTCAATGCGCATTGGAACAGCTTTTTTTCGCAAAGCACAGAAATTTCACAGTTTGTAACGTCTGGGTATATCTATTTGAGGGTGACCGTCGGTCTGTGCATACCATTTTCTGAAACAAAAGTGCAATAAACTATGAGAGGAACGCGGCTAATAAATTTTCTTTCTATAATATATAATTTCTTTTCTAAAGTAAAAATTCGCAACAAGTAAAACAGAAGCAAAGAATTATAAAACGAGAAAAAGTCTCAATTTCGTCTGCAAAATATAATGCTGGGTTTTGGTTTACGCAATCGGTTTTACCTATAACATATCATGATCAGTATCATGATTGACGAACTCAGATTTGAGACAGCGTTGTAGAGTACAAAAATGCAACGGAGACGCAAACAGATAAAGCAAGATTGAACGCGAGAAAACACTCACTCTTGACACAGTTTTTGAATTGTGCCGACGTGACGGCAAAAATCAAAAAAAAAATGCGCTGGTTAAAACTTCAAAACTGTTTAAGGGCGTTCGTAAAAAAAATTAATTATTAATACCTACAAAAAAGTAGGTTTGTGAAAAATTTTTAAATAATTAAAATCTATAAGAAAATTTACTACTTAAAACCTACCTTACATTACAATTGTGAGATATTTACAACTAATTAAAATAACCTACAACGATTACTTTTTAAAACTTACCCTACATTTTTTCCTGAAAAATTTTAAGATAATTAAAATCTGCGAGAAAATTTGCTAACTAAAACTTACCTTACATTATAATCGCGAAATACTTAAAACTAGAGTTAAAAAACTACAAAATATTACTTAAAACTTAGGCTAAAGTTAAGGCTAATTAAAAGTTATTTAGTTACTTAGTAACTATCCTGTGAGATTAAGCGACAAAGCAATTTATAAGTCAAAGATGGCGACTAAGGAATATGAATTCATAAGTAATGGCCGACTACGACCAACTATACATCAAATATTGGAGACAGCTCTTGCGGAATCAAAAACAACAATAAGATACGTTTTCTCATAAGTATATAAATATATCTTGTGTAAATTGCCCCTTATCAGTACTGTATTCTACTTGGTAAAAACAAGCATAAACTATATATGATATACTGTTAAAAAAAGAACAAGGGAAATGGCAAGGGAAATGTCGTATGAAATATCAGGAGTGGAGAAAAGATGCGTAATAAGAAGCGACATAACGGACAGACTAGTACATAAACAAATTAACGAACATAGAATAGAAGAGGAACGCAGCATAGCTTTTAAACAGACAAAATATGTGACATGAAGTACAACAACGTTAAGCTTCATATTATATATACTTAGCCGCGATTAGTGTAATTTTATTCTTATCGCAAAGCAATAGCCAGAAATAGCCAGAGTACCTATAGTACCTAGAATTCTAACTATATTTTCCCCAGTCTAAATGTGGGGAACACATAAACGCTGAAGGCGCAATCTTACAGTAATTATCTGCTGAATCAGTTCAAGTTTATTGTATTAATATTAATCTCATTGTTTGTTTCTACGATGTGTATTCTTTGTAAGAAAATATGTGATTTCTTTGCAAGAAAGTATATGTTATAGTTTGAACAACTGTGTACGTAGTGCGTAAATTCGAATTAACTTTATCAAGCACTGTAAAAACGAACGAAAGTTTAGTTCAAGTTTAAACCATAGCCTTCAGGAACAGTCAACTAGAGTTAGACCTGCTGGTGTATGACTCATTATTAATATTTTATTATGTACCATCATCCATATATTAAGCATATTATATTTATTATTATGTACCCTCTCATCACCCACATGATGGGAGGCTCTTGACGATCAAATGAAAACAGGTTTTTCTGATAAGGCTAAAACATATGCAGACATTAAAATAGGCTTATTCCTTTTAAATTTTATACAATCAATTTGATATTTTACGTATATAGGTTAATACAATTCGTTGCCTGCTTTTACGATCCCCGCTTATATTAAAGGAATGTTCTCTTTTTAACATTCACGCCAAAAATTATTCTTTAGCATGCCGAAAATTAGATGTTATATGCCAATAATTTTGAAAATTCTATGACCAAAATTGGTGCAAGGTAGTGATTTGAACTGGGCAGGGCTATTCTTCGAATCAATCTTCCTATAAATAGGCACTTCGACGTAGAGCTTTAGATGGCAATGTGTAACTTTTATTATTTATGTTTAGTAAAGTTAAGTGAGGAAATACATGAATTAAAGCGGTCTAGAGTGTTTAATACTTGGCCCTATCCGATTAATCGTATGTATATAAACATATTAACAATATTAAGTTATTGATATTTCTGCTGTTGCTAACTTTATTACTTTCGTATTACCAGCTATAAATATTGTTGTTCTAAATATTGCAGTTGATATTGCTTTGATTTTTGGAAGTTATCATTGTTATATTATATCTATAAACTTTCTTTTCATCTTTGCTAGTGGAATTAACTAGTATCAGGACTACTATTTCAGCTTTTTTTTTTTAATTAGAAAAAGAACAAGAATTCATTAGATGTTGAACATAAGCCTATTAATATATGGCAACTATTTTGTTTATATAAAAGAAAAAAAAAATGTTATTTATTAAACTTTTGTAAGAATTTTTAGAGACACGAAAAGTATAAAGCATGGCGATTGCTAAGTTTTATTTACATGCATGGAGGTTAGTGCATATAGGTGATTTTAGTGGTGGTGAACTCGCGATGTCCCTATTAATTAAAGGCTTCCTAATATCTTCTAATAATATTGAAAATATTTCGATAATATTAAGTGGTCCTTTTATTCTAAAATTGTTTATAGTCACTATCGTACACTTCACAAAAATGATAATAATGTTTATTGGAATTAAAAACGAAAATTATAAATGAATTAAATATAGTAAAATTAACCAAAATTGTCCGCCCACCAAAAGGCTGTTTAGAAATTGATGACTTCATTTTACCACGTTCTCTTTTCAAGTAGTTCAAAGAAAACACTTTAAGTGCTTGATTTTACGATGTTCTCTCATATCAATTTTTTTATGTCGTTTTCGTTTGTCCGCCTTTACGCACCGGACACAAAAAATATGTATTCTGTTGAAAGAACTGGATTCACTTTCGTCATACGTTTTCTAAGATTTTTGTGAGTGGAATTACTTTATAATGTGTATAACATGAAATTAAATGGAATAGGAATACGATATTTCATCAAAATTATCTGGAAATCCTTTTATATACGTACGGTGACCTTGGCTGTTGTACATGTATTACATATCGTTTGAGAATTGCGGATAAATCAGTGACCAGATTTATTCCATTTTGAACTTAACGACGTCATTTTAAGGAAAAGAAATTTATGATCCCGCTAAACGCTTAAAACATTTATAAGGAATAATCCGCTTCCGTGCTCCCTGCTTTATTTATTTATTTATTATTGTGTGAAATCCAGTTGCTTCGTTTTATATGTTCCTTCGATAAGACTTGTACCACTGGATTGTAAATCCACAACGTCGAGGACCATGAGGTTTATATGAATAAAAATTTAGAAAATTTTTACAAGGAAACTTATTTTCGATCATATATCTTATATCGTCACTTCATCTCTCTTCGAATATAACGATTCAACTCTATCGGTTTGAATAAGTGTTTTATTTATAAACATTTTTAAATAAACAACGAAATATCGGTGTTGTGTTTCTACCCGTTGGATTTCCCGGCGAATTTTGTTGATTCCTTTATTCGGTGGATTACCTTAATAGTTTTGTTTATCTTTTCGTTAATCGTCGCCTGCGGAAGACGTCCTTATTTTATGACGTCGTTAGGTGAGATGTTGAAAGCTCTTACTTCAGTTTATTTCTTTCCCAACATTTTGAGAAGTTTTTTTTTAAACAGAGTTAAGCAATGTTAATGTAGAACTATTTTGGCAGATATAGGATTTTCGTCACAGTATTTATAACATATCTATGTATCTATATTGTGCTGTGGTGACTTAAGTCTCGAACTCGTTTTCGCATCACACTTAGGGTATTTTGCGTATCATAATCTAGTAATTTCGTAGGTGAACTTATCGTCATCTCAAAATGTGCCTTCGTAATCAGGTAGTTTGCAATTGTGATTGAAAATTGGCTGGCAACGACAATTATGTATAACATAGGTTTCGAGAAAATGAGCGGAACATGTCTTCCTTCTTGTGGATTAATTCACTTCACGGTCACATGGCAAGATAAAAATCCGATAAACTGGACTGCTCAGGAACCGTATAGGTTAGTATTTTAGTGTAGAACAAGAGCATCAAACAGACTAATCAAGACCGCGGACTGAAAGATAAATTGTCCGATTGGAATTTTGTAAACCTTAATGACAGAGAATTAATAAGTATCTTTAGACACCGCGTGACTGCTAATAAGTGTCTTTAGAGACCACTTGAGTTGCAAAATCCACTATTTGAAACTTGTTGCTATAATACACCGAATTGTAGATGATAAGTTAGGATTAATATTCTGTCGAATGGCAACTGAAGAAATCCCGCATGTTATCATTCTTCCGGACATATCAAAAGATTAGTAGTTCAAAGAAAGGGATGGGCATCAAGGTTAAGCCCACTTATCAAAGACCTGGACAAGACCGGCGAGTCAATTCAACGTTACACAAAAATAAAAAATTTTCGACAATGAAGGAAAATTTTACTCCTTACAGTGCATAAGTGCCATATCGCGTAATACATTCTTCCACTAATTTTCAGTGTTATTGTTCAGATATTTTTTAACGAAAATAGGTTAGAAAATTATATTCTTTTAAACTAACCCAAATCTTCATATTCTGTAAAATTTGGTGGGCGAGTATTATTTTTTCCATTATTGTAGGATGTACGAGGAAATTTTTTTATTTAGCTGTCGCAGTTTGTGAGTAATTAGTAAGAGACTCAAAAAGTAGGGGTGTTCTCAGTTCATTTTACGCTGTGAGCATATCCTTTGACCGATTTGACTCATTTTCAATAAAATCTATTACAAGAACTTCCGATATATTTGCCAATTTCGAAACCGTTGGCCACATATACTACACAGTTGACCAGACGGGCAGACGAACATGCTTAGATGCATTACGAATTTAACATTGCTCAAGATAATATGTATTTTATGGGTTTTAAGGTGTTTATAAACGTTTTGACAAAAAAATAATACTTTTATACATCATAATATTGGCTAGGTGTGACCATTTTATTACGTATTTGTACAGGTACCGTAGCATTGCAAATACAACATACTCTTCAATTTTTATAGGCCTATCTGCTATAGTCTGTGAGTAATGAGTGAAAGATCAGTTTTTCCAAATTGGGAAACAGAGGTGATTTTAGGTTCTTTCTGGGCGTGCCTTTTGACTGATATAGGTCATCACCCTTGCGCTTGCGTGTGAAGACTTCCAAAGCTTATGCCAAT
This sequence comes from Glossina morsitans morsitans, assembly GCA_001077435.1. NCBI lineage: Eukaryota > Metazoa > Arthropoda > Insecta > Diptera > Glossinidae > Glossina > Glossina morsitans. The sequence continues at coordinate 6,877 of CCAG010016433.1, read as the reverse complement.
AGTTTCATTCTTGCGCTCAAGAGAATGTTCACAACAATCACAGACAAGTGGACATTCTTAAATCGATTCAAAATTTGACGGTGATCATGAATATATGTACTTTATGAGGTCTTTGAAGCAACTTTCTAGGTCTTGGAAAGGTTTCGACGAAATGAATATAACACCATCTTCCGGTGTTGGGTAATACCCACATTTCACGCGCATTTTCTTGCTTGCTTAATCAATATAGAAAATAAGAGTCATAAACTTTCTCAACATGACTGCAATTTTAAATAAATCATGCAATATGATCATTGTTTTGTAAGTTTTATAGCCGGTGCCCTGCTGAAAATAAGATAAATATTATCATAACATAAATAGCATCAGTTTCTTGCGAAGAAAATCAGTTGTTCGGTAAGGCATCCTTTCACCGTGACAGTCAAACCACTAGCATACTCGAACAAGTGTGGTCTAATTACACTGCCATTCCGAAAATCGAGAGATTGTTTAACCCCTTTCTCTTGGATTTTTGAAAGGCAGTTTCACGCGTTTGCGTGCTTCGACAGTTGAAAATAAGCCTTATCACTCGTATAATTTTGTTTAAACGATCGTGTCTGTTAACAGTCCAAAATTGGCGAGCAAGTTAGAATGACATTTCTTGTTGAAAGACGCTATACGTATTTTAAATATTTAGTATTTTTTTAGAATTATATACTGTTGTCTCGCTCTTACTTCATGATTTTTGCTTCAATGTACGAAAACTACTGGATTTCATATATTAATGCATTCCTAAAATATAATTTGTAATTTGCAATGGTAAATGCACGCTAAACTTACTGTTATATTGTTGCAGAAACTGGTTCGTTTTCTTTTGCTTATTGACTGTTATATGCAACTATGTATCCATATAAAAGATGCAGTCATTTAACATATTTCACTTTATGTCCAATTAAAAGTCTTAATCTTTCTAATTCCTTAAAGAATTGTAAAAGTTATGTGAACTTTTCTTTTTATGTTAGCTGCAATGGCTATCGAAATATCCTTTTTATTTTTATATAAATTTTGTTGAAGCACACGTTCATTGAGGATATGAAAATTTCCAAATCAAAAAATTACAAAAATTGTGTCACAACAAAATTATGCACATTGTTCGTATATGCGTATATTTAATACTTGTTGGTCCGCGTTATGTTATAAACACATTAATATCCGTATCTTCAATTTATGTGAATAACAGGCTGGGCTTCACGCCACCAAAATGAAGCGTGTGATTGGCTGTACTTGTGCTCAAATTAAAACAATTGCTTCTTATTATTTATTCATGCCGAGTATTGTGTGCGTTGATGGATTATTGCTTTCATTGGAGCTCGTTTGTGTTATTTTTTCTTTTGAAATGTATTTAAGAATTTATATATCATTGCGGTGGCATACTTTAGCTGCTATCGTTGGTGAAGGTTATAATGACAGCAACATAGACTTGGTTATTTACGTTTCCATTACACATGAAGAAAAAACAGCTGGAGAAAAATACTTCATTGATTGTATTGATTACGTTGAAAATTTTGCTATCATGATGTGTTTACATTTCTAACATCGATGTGATTTATCGGATGCTGGTGTGGCTGTGGTGCAGTGGTTAACATGAGAGAGGATAATGCTGAGCGTTCATCAGAGGTCAAATTCAATTTAGGATGCATAGATGAATAACAGCTGACAGCTACACCGGTTAACTCTGTAGCTAATAGGGTGGCGGCACCATTGCCGATCTCTATATTCGTATCACAGAGAGATAAACCCACTGTGTCGGCAGTTTTGGCACTTACGTCATCGCAATGAGTTGATATAGCAGGTTTGCTGAGCAATTTTGGCGACATATTGAAGAGCGTTGATCACTGAAGACGCGACCAGTAATTAGTGCTATTTATTTCACCACTATTTTGAGGGGGGATTTGCACCGGAACCGACACACCGGCCGACAACACGCCAGTAAACGATTGGTTTTCTACCGTAAAAAATAAATTGATTTAAAATATATACACTATTAAAAAAATTTGAAAAGTACATTAAATGCTCTCATTAAATATAATCTTTAAAAATGATTACCCGTGTTATTTCCACTGACACTGGTGTTGCTGCCATAAACGGAGTGTTGTGCTGACGGCTGATGTGCTGCAGATGGGTTACACGCAGGACGTGCGTGGGCCACGTAAGCAGAGCCAAGCGACAGCGGGTCGTGAAACATATAGGGATAGCTGTCTCTTTGATGCAGACATGACGTTGACATAGAGCTAAGTGATGATGTCACTGAGCTAGAATGTAGGTGGGGATAGATATAGATGCTGATTATATTTTAATAGCTTGTCGAAGTTCGAAGTGTCTTGTTTTAAAAAAAGAAAGAATAGCTTCAGAACGTCTTTTTAAAAAAACATATATAAACTAGAAAAATATATAGTTCCAATATTTTAATGTATTTTGTAAATTTTACTGGTTTGCAGCGCAAAAAGTTTGTTAAAATATTAGATTAAAAGCAAAAATGATTAAATTAACATATTAAAAATCCATCTTCGGTTTGTTTCATTTTTTAACACTAGCTCTAAGCTGAACAAAAAAAACTGTGTTTATAGGCCTAGTTTTATTTATTTTCTACAAAATGGAATAAAGATATTGTGATTATAATTTCCTCCATTTTTTTACAGTTTTCTTTTATATGTTCCTTCAATGTTTAAAAATTTTCTGTTTGTACCATTGTACTATACTTTATTATAATAAAAACGTTATGGATGTCATGTTTTTTTAGTCTCCACATTTAGATGTCAGAATGCTAAAAGATCACAAAGGTTTGACGGAAAGTTATAGTTAGTGAGCTCAGAATAGTGCTTAATCTGTATGTATATACGCTTGTAAAAAAAAGCTTATCAAGAAGGATTGCAAAGATTTTTAATTATTATGGAAGAATAAGTTTACCTTGTTCTCGAATAAGAAATCTGGAGATGAAACATTGAAGACCAAGCTTAAATTAAGACTAAACGGTTTTACGTGGAGTCAGCAAATTGTGGGTATCTAAAATTGGCTCATTTATTTATATTTACGTACGAACAATAAAGGCTTTTAAAATCCGCATTGGATAGCGTTATTGTCTATAGTATAATCCGCAATATTTTTGGATTTAGAAATTAGTAAAGAATACATATAGTTTATGGGGTTTTTTCCGAGCGTTATAAAGGTTTCGCTAAAAAAATCAAATTTTAATAAGTTAAATTATTGGGGTACTAGTGCCAGGTACTATGGAATCTCTTATAGAATTTACGTTAAAATTTTTGTAGACTTAAATGCTATAGTTTGCGGGGTATTAGCAAAAAACAAAATTTTTATTTCGTTTGGAAAACAGAGGTGCTAAACGTTGTGTTGCGACTGATTTGACCCATTTTCTAGACCAATCTGCGCGCAAGAATTTCCAATATTGCAGCCAAATTTGGACGCGAAAGCTTCATTTCTGCTGCCAAAAGCATGGTTACACCACACCTTACATAGACGGACTTACTAAGATCCATTCGGTAAACGTTTTTACAAAATGAGCACACTAATTATCCTTCGGGAATGGGTATAAAAATATGACATTAAGTTTATGTTAAAAACAAATAACAAAAAGAAGCAATTTATTTTTTTAGTTCTAATTACATTGCTGAACAAGGTGATAAGAAAAAAATCTGCAGGAATTAACATAAATAAAAATTAATTTTTAATCGGATTAAAGCATTGAACCTAATATGAAGAATAATACGGACATAAATTTCTCGCAAAGACTGGATTGAAACAGTTCAGAATTCGGCTATTCGGTTTGACATAAGAATGGTATCACAACTTGCTTACTTCGAAGACGAGAAAATCAATTACCGATCTGATTTTAGAGGGAAAAAGGATGAACATGCTTTCTAAATTTCTCAAAATACACCTACAAAAAATTGCTTTGGGATCAATGTTCGGCAAACTGTAATTAGTTGTAGAAAGCATACACTTAAGCTGGTCTTTCCTTTTATTCTTTTTAAAAGTTTGGCATTTTGGATAACAAGAAAGTCCCTAAGATTAAACGAGGCTTATGCTGCTAAATAAAGTATGCCCTTTGTACCCTTTTGCCACCTATTGGGGAGCTTACGGACGTTCTCGAGACTTGGTTTTTTCGAGGCGAAACGAGATCGCACATCTTTAGATTTTGTGAACCGCTGATCCGCTGCACCGATCTGAACAAGTGGTAAAAGAAGCCAGGTCTGAAGACTAATTCACATGCGAGAGAAGTTCACAATTTAAATTGAAGATTACTTTCTTCTTATTTTTTCTGCATGCGGGCGAGCATTGTCGTGAAACAAAATGGCTTTTCGAGTTTTCGGGTTGACGGTAAATAGCTCCTTTTCGCCAAACGAGTGAATTGAATTGATTAATTGGGCTTAACAACGTTAAATGTAATATTCCCATAGTTTTCCTCAGAAGTTCGCAGCAGGTAGAATAGCATCTGTGAGCATGAATGTTCGGGGTTGCAAGAGATGTGGATGGTTTTATTCGATTAATCTATGTTTTTTGGTTATGTTCCATTATTCATTGACTTAACAAATGTGATGTGGTTTTTGCAGGGCCGTAGATGCTGCTTGTTAACATTCATCTCTTTGCACTTTGATACGTACTCGACGACGGCTTGTAAACGACTAACACTTACGTTGCAAAAACAGCAATGGTTATGTTATGTGTACACACAATGGTGGGATGGATGTATGTTTTATATTGTACGTTCTATAAAACAACCAATATCAGCACATAGAATTTATTTGTACTAAATATATAGATTTGAGTGAGCACGAGAAATTTGTAAAAAATTAGAAAGTTAATAAAATTAAACCCAATATAATATTACAACGACAACAGGGTTCCATTAAAAACTAAATCCGCGAAGCAACGTGATCAAATAAAGTGAAAAGGAACGTTTTAAGTTCGTTGTGAGGAAGTATAAGCAATTTGATGTGAAAACACTATCTAATTTTCTCCATCGTACCAATTTTTGAGAATCGCATACTGGTATTATCTTTAGCTGTGCCCGCAATTATGCGTTAAAATATCAGCATTCAAAAAAATGTCATATTTTTGTTTCCATCATTCTCATAATTATCACAAAACATTGTTCGGTGTAAATCTACAAGACAAGCAGTAAAGCATATGAATATTCTTTTTCCGAAACGTTTGCAACACCCAGAAGGAAGCTTCAAAGATCCGACATAGTATATATATTTTTCATTAGCATCAAATTCTAAATCAATCTGAGCATGCCCGTCTTTCAGTCCATGTAATGTCTGTGGTAAACTTTCTCCTCCTTCAAAAAACAAAAAAGAAATGTGGATATTGGTCTGTTCCTTAAGAACTACAATAGATGCACGTATATTCTGTAACTGATACTCAAGCATTTGTTACACAGTATCGAGATGTCATTCATTTATCAAAACGTTTGTTACACTCTAAAAGAATTTTCGGAGATACTATAAGTCTGTATATATTATTGATCAGTATCAAATGTGAATCCATTTAGGCACGTATGTCCCAAAAAACACATGTATCGGACGTCGTTGCATGGAAACATGACAAATCGGTCAAAGGAGAGGCCCACGGTAGAGCACAAAGCAAAACAAACGGTAGTTTGCTCCTTGGCGCAATAAATACTTGCAAATTCTATTTTAATATAAAGATTGTCGGCTTAGAAGATTTGACCACAGCCGAACATAATCTTCTGACTTGTGACTTGAAATGGGGAAGTTTATATTGTGTATCTGTTACACTTTATAACGAACAAAAAGCACGAAAAACAAAGGTGTTCTCAGTTATGGTAATTTTCAAGTTCGTTTGCAAATTTATATGCGATATCTTCATACTTGCGAACAGGAGAACGTTTACCACGAACGCTGCATGGTTGGGTAGACGAACAGTCGAGCAGATGGATATGCCTAGGTGCATTCCGAATTTGCAGCTCGTCAAGAATGTATACCCTTTATGGGGTTTTCCAAGCTTTCTTCAGCGCGCCATGATGTTTTTGACAAAAAAATGGAAAATTTGATATAACATAATTGTTCAATTTTCTCTATTTTCGCTATAGCTCCGATTTCCTACGCATTACACAGGTGGATAGACGTGTAAATGGTCACACCTAATTAATTCAACTGTACTTTGCACTTTATGGGGTCTTTAAAGGTTGCTTCTGGGTGTTCCGAACGATTTGAGAAAATGCATATACACGCATTGTTCGGTGATGGGTATAAAAAACCAAAGTATACGGCAGTCACAATTATGGCGCTTTTTTTTATTTCATAATAACTAATTTGTAGAAATTTTAAAACGTTCGACACTGGAGAGCTTGAAGGTTTATTTCATTAGACTACTTTCAATACTTAATTTAACCTTGCGAAACCAACTGTTTTTTATGTGGTTCGGCTTGCATCAACTAGAGATTTTATGAAGTAGTTATATTCTCTGAGCGACTTTATTCTTATTCTCAAAAATTCTTAGGAAACTTATCGTTACTTGTAATGCCAATCTTCAAACATATGTTATGTTAGAAAATTTCGCAGCTGGATATGTCTTAAGTGATTAGAGTCCGTGGGCCATAATTATACTAGTTTGAAGTAAAATCATTTCCTTTTAATAAAATTCTCCGAAAAGAAAATAAGAAATATAAATAAGAAAAACACATGCCAAAATTCATTTCAAATATTTTTCACATATTTTTTTAAAAATTAGTGTTGTGTCCAATGAATCCGATAAGTTTGTATTAAGTAAAATACTGATGAAGGTTCTAGCTGCTGAGCTACGTTTAAATTGCTAACTTACTTGTAATTTTCTGCCATTGTTGCAATCGGTTGAGGTA
>CCAG010016428.1:0-18169 GCA_001077435.1 Glossina morsitans morsitans | reverse complement strand
TCAAGTTTCTCATCGTTTTTATTTTCGAACTATTTAAGCCGGTTTGTTTCAAAGTGATGTAAGTCCATTTTCGATAAAAAGCTACTTAATGAGGACAATGAATGCTATCTACTATGAGTTTTTTTTATTTTGTGATATAAACATTTTGCCCGAAAAAATCCTACAAAATTTTCATAAGAATGTTAATACAAGCTTGCATAGTCAATGCAATTACAAATATATAGAAAAAAAAAAAAATTATTATACTAAAACCTATATATCATAATGCCAGGCTCATCAAATTCAACGATATGATAGCTTATATGAGATCCACGAGCTACCTACAATGGAATGCATAATGTTTTCGAGGCAGCAAGCTATTCAGTGTACAGTAGTGTCGCATTTGGACCGCATAACCCGTTATTGTTCCTTTTTGCCTCTATCAGGAACCGAAGACGTATATCACATTGAAGAATCAGAGGAATCGTTACTTAGTGGCACTTGAAGTAAGTAGGAGTAAGTTTGTGAGGCCAGTAATAAGGAAGCAACTCATAGCAACGTGGGTGATTTTATTATTTATGGATTGCAATGAAAATCTTGAAGAAATGACATAGCAATTTTGGCTAACAGTACACAGAATTCCATACGGATGATGACGATTTTCAAAAACACTCTCGCAATTAACCTATGAATGTAAATTGACACATACATATATATATAAAGTTGTAAGTAAAGTAAGAAGAAAGATTACATCACTCAATAACCATCCGGCCCGACACATATATGGCAACATTGTTAACAGACCGATACGTTTTCTGGATAGTATCAAGCTTCAAACGATAAAGTACTGTATCTATGTGAAGATTATTTGATTCCCATGCCATTAATATGATTAGAGTAAAAGGCGCAATATTACAAATTTAGGTGACGAATGGCATTTACGAGCAGGTTACAAAAAAAAAAAAAAATGTAGAGAAAGAAAAAAGAAAGAGAAGCAAAAACAAAACTACCGGCTTAACTCAATCAAGGTTAATGGCGCGGCGTTAAATAAAAAAAAAAAAAGAAGATATGCGAATAACGTTATCTGAGACAACTTAAGGGCAATAAAGGCTTTAAGAAAAAAAAAAAAAAAAAAAAAATTGTATCGCTTGGAGATATGCAAACTAAGTAAAGACAAATGGAAAACTTAAATGTCTGCCTGACTTGACGGCACGCTTAAGATATTAACCTAAATTAAAAGCTATTCAAAGTAAGACAACATCTTTAAGTGATGTTTAGCGTGTGATACAATAACAAAAGCAAAATGCAAGACAAATACAAATCGACTTAATGACCTAAACCGCAAATTAAATGCATTCAATTATTTATGATTTGCTGAAAACCACAAGTTATACATCGAACAAGAAGAAGAGAAAACTAGGCTTATTATTCCCCCGATAGTTAAGAAGGTTTCTTCTTCTCATGCATATTTGCATAGGTATACACACACGCGTATTTATATGCATGTAGTTAATTTTCTAGCCCTTTAGGCTCTTTGGCTGTTTGTAAAATTTATGACAAATGTCAAATGTCAAGAAAAATGTCGTATTTGCGTTAGGGAAAAGCAATGTAAAGCAAACAGTGACAGCCCTGGGTATGACAACATATTGTTTTGGTTCTTCTTATTGTACCATAACAACGTATAAAGTAACCTTGATGTTATATTGAAAAAAAAAAAAAAAAAAAAAAAAAATTGTAAAAATAAAGATGTTGTTCTAGAAATTTATAAAAATTTTTCTATACGCGACACTCAACAACGTCAGATATATAAACCTTGTTAGTCACTTTGTAATATTTAAACGTGGATTGCTTTCAAAAATTTGCATACAGAGCACGAAGGAGGTACGAAGCTCCTTTGTTTAGTTTCAAATTATATATGTAAAATATATTTTAGTTAATTTTGAAGTCTTGAAAGTGTCGTCAGTCCGTTGTAAATAAGAAAACTTTATTATGAAAAGACTAGGGACACTAAGCAAGATTTATTATTAGGGTTTACAAATTATTTAGGTCTGAATTCTTCCTTTTTTTTTTTCTTCTATAAGCGATCATTCAGGAAATGTCTCCGCGGACGCGGTGGAAACCACGAAGAGTTGTAGAAAGAAAGGGGTGTCGAAAGGGAGTAGTGTTTGTTAACGCGCAACTTGAAAATGGAGCCATCAAATACGGTAGGAAAGATTAGTGTTTGACGAGTCGCGGTAGCACGTTGAGCGGTATACAGGTAACTCCAGGACGAGTTAAAAGGTTTAACTGGTAGATAAATCGCTTTTATCTCTGCAGAACACTTAGCCTGAGTGTATTTGTACATAAGCGCAATGCATGCCACATTACGCCGATGTTCAAGGGTGTCGAGAGTTCTAGACACATCTAATTTGTCTGAGCCTCTCGTTGTATGCGATTGGGAGCCTCAAAGCATAGTTTGGAGTGTCGGATGCAGTGAGGTGTTTTTGTACCGCTTTCCTATGCTTCGAACGCCTGTTCTGTCCAATAAATATCGTTTTACATTCTTATGCACAGAACATCCAGGTTTGGCGATTCTTCTCTATTGATACCATCACAAGAAACGGTTGCTCATCTCTTTTCCTGTGCGATCGAAGACAGCTTTGAGTTTTAGTAGCATTAAAACTTACCCTATTTGCCTGATCCCATTCCCATATTTTTATGAGGTCAGAATTTAGTGTATCGTTCATCATGCATTCATCACGTTCTGCATCTAGTTGCTGCGTGGCCTCTTGAGGAACGAAAACGAATGACACAAGGTGCTGTCGTCTGCAAATGAGTAGATAACGTTTTCTGTTATGCGCATATAGGAATAGAGAGCGGGAAAGAGGATTTAGTAAGAGAGATTCTAATTAGTACAGATCGCCCTGTGTGTTTTACGTCTGCACCTGACATGAGTCTTAATCAGACGGGTTGCCTACAACCATCGGCAATCGAGGTAAGTTGATTGACGACCCCTCAGGGAGAAAGACAATCCCCATTGAAGGGGGCCTTTCTACCCTGAAGTACCGTAATAGAAAATGGGTTTGGGCCAAATTCTCGCTTAGTGGTCTACGTCGAGGCCTATCTAAGCACCTCTTCAATAGCTCTCCGCGAGACTTTGGGGTAACCACAGTCACCACGAATACTCCCCGAAGGTCCGTACCCAGCAGTCAGGCAATAAGGCATTCTCCGGCATTCCGATGGGTTGTGTGCATCTTCCTGCCAAAGCAATCCAACTTTGGGCAACCTGACCCCCGAGGACACCCTTTAATGTCTTGGCTTATCGTTCAAACCAGAACTTACACCAAGCTATACAGCTTTGGGTGATCTCATACTGTACGCTTTTCGCTCTTGCCTTCGGACTCTCCACACGTCCCGGACGGCCAAGCCTGACTATCCTTCCTCAAGGAAAATAATGCTTCCAAGGTCGTCGTCGCACAGAACACACACCTATCTGTGCCCCAGCCCACTTGGTATCGCTGGCCATCATTAGATGACCTCCACCAAGAGAACCTAATATGGAAAGAAATGCTTCCTTTTGTAAAAAAGAAAAGCCCCTTCCGACTAGACCCCTTCCACTTTCCAAGAGAAAAACCTATTGCTAGGCTATAGATAGAAGCCTTAAACCTTTCTCTGCCATTGACTGTGCGACTCTTAAAACCAAAGGAAACTAAAGAGCCATAATGCAGCAGAAAATGTTTATAGGGAGCACCACGAAAAGGTGAAGATTTCGGCACATCTATGGGTAAACCAAGGGACCCCATAGTTTCGCTCATTAGTACAGCGGGATATAAAATAAATTGCTTCTTCACTTGAAAGTACCGTCTTCAAGCTATATGCGATTGTATAAATTATGACATTAAAGCGTACGCAACATAATTTCTTTGAACTTTGAATAGATGGAGTTTTGTGCCAAAAGAATGAAATTTGTGGAAAACTTTGCTCCTCCTGATTAATTCAAAGGATAGCTCGGCTAAATCCTTACGAGTGATGAACAGTCCCTGCGCTACAATATCCAAAGCCTAAATAACCATGATAGAGAATATGAGAACCAATAAGATCGACGAAAAAGCTGTATATGCATCATGGTCCCAATTTGAAGAGGTCAACTAGGCGTGGTGCATTAAAGTTTGTTCCCTAAGGAGCACTAGGCCCAATAATTGATTCCATTGCTACAAAAAATGGGCGTAATATACCAAAGGTCATGATATCGTAAGTTTTTAAAATGAAGAAATTCGGCTCCATATAGCAAACCTTGCCAGGGAAATTGTTTCCAAATCTACCCTGGAATGTCCTACCTCCTCCGTATTAATATTTTCAATAAACACTTGTTTCGAAGATTGCTTGTTGTTTGGTTGAATTGTGGTTCGATTCCTACGACGATGCTTAAGTATGGGTTCTTTTCGGGGTAGTCCTACAAGACGACACTTTTTTCGAAATTTGCCTGAAATCTGTGGAAAAGTCGGCGACAGACGGTATTTTGAATAAAATACATTGTACCAGTGTCCGTGAAAACTCTTATAACTTATTTATACACATACAATAACAGCTAACATAACTCTCGATCAATAATTCTAGGCATTAACACTTAGATGTCGGCGTTTCAAATTTCATGTCATTTCGATCATTTCTTTACAAGTTACCCACGTTTTACCAACATTAACTTTGTTATCCTCCTGACAAGGGAAAATTTCGAATTTCATGCGTTGCTTAAACATCCCTTTGTGATGGGAAACATAACGCGATAAACGAAGACATGTATTTGTCGTCGGTTTGGGCATCTTAGACGAGCTCGTATGGACATTAATGATGCTGAGCACCAAAAGAGATGCTTACACTGTACGCTTGTAATTTCAACGTGAAAGAAATATTATTTTAAAAAGTCACTTATCTCACATAACGATGAAAGGTACTACAGCCAAGTAATCGTATCTCTGTTTCTACATTAATTTGAAGGCAACTATAGTTGTCCTAATTTCTTTTTACCGCAAAAAGTTATTTGTTTTTTACTGTTTAGAAAAATGTTTTAAACAAACTACATATACACATACGAACACACGTTCAAAAGCTTTCCGATGGACTTGAAAAGAATTTAATGGTTGATGCTTATTACAATATTTTTTCACTTAGCTATCATACGATGACACCTGTCATGTAATAAAAATCTCTAAAAACAAAAAAAAAAAAAGGTATTTAAAAAGTATATGTTTGTCTGTTTTTTAAGATAAAACGTAAAGATAACAATACGACAAAAAGAAAAAGAAGAAGAGGAAGACGAACACGAAAGAGAAATACATAAATAACAATTTTTTTTTCTTTTCGCTATTAATGCTTAAAGTTTTGTTTTGCTTGTTAAATACAAATAATTAAAAAAAACAAAAAAACAAAACAAAACACATTAAACCAAACCAAAAAAAAAAAAAAGAAAGAAAAAACGTTAAATATTTATAATAGATTGAGAGGAAGAGTAAATACAAATATGTTTTCTTTCAAGGAGACTCTGAGTAATTCTGCACATGACTGATAACATCGAAACGTTGGCTGTGTTCGTCGTCGGTCGTTATATGGTTTTCGGTTTTTGGATATGCCGCGGGCGTCGCGTTACGTTCATAATCAAATCCGTCTTTTATATCTTTTTTTGATAAGATTTATTTCTTTTTTACAAAATTTTTGACAAAAGAAAGTTTTATAATATTTATAATTATCGTAGTACAACACACAGTGCAACGTATTAATTTTGTCATTTCGTTTGTAAAATGGCAAAAATTTCGGATTATTTTATGTCTGTTTTCTTTATTGGAATTTTGCAATTTAGTTGAAAGTCTCGTACAGAAAGTTGAAAGTCACGTTAACACGTTTGATGTCGCGTGTACCGTTTTCAGTACATTTTGAAAATGCAATTATATATCAAGCTTAGTTTAAAGATAAAGAAATTAGAGACCAAAAAAAAAAAAAAAAAATTCATATGATCATTACTTGATGTGAGGTAATGATGTTCACAATGATATTTGAGACGTGTGTCAATAACGTTAAGAGCATTAAATATATACTATCGCCTCCAAAAAGTAGACCAATTTAAGTTTTCCTTTTTCAAATCTATTTATTATTCCAATTCTATGTCGTCACCTTTAAAGCAATCCTCAAACTTAAACTATATTACTTCTTAATAAATTGGTTTGGCGGACAAACTTCACGATAATTGACACGATGTTAACATCATCTTGTTTTTTGAGCGACTTTGGCCCAGTTTTTTCGGTCTAGGATAGATCGGTTGTTTTCGAATCGTATGCGTAGATATAAGTCTCATTACCCGTAATAATCCGTTTTACGATCGGTTGATAGTCAGAAATCATCTCCTCACACACATTGTACAAATCGGATACAAAAATTTCTTATGTCATGCAAAACAAAGCACAGCTGAAACGCTAATGACGTTTCTGATGTGAAATTTGACGCAGAGGTCTGTCACAATTTAGATTTAGAAAAAAAAAAAATATTTCTGATATTCGATATATCCCCGTAATTTAGGTTGAATAAAGCTCTTTTTTTCGGCTCACAATATTTTTCGTCGATGTTATTGGTTCTCATATTCTCTATCATGGTTATTTGGATATTGTAGCGCAGCGACTGTTCATCATTCGTAAGGATTAAGGCGAGCTATCCTTTGAATTAATCAGGAGGAGCAAAGTTTTCCACAAATTTCATTCTTTTGGCACAAAACTCCATCTATTCAAAGTTCAAAGAAATTATGTTGCGTACGTCTTAATGTCATAATTTATACAATCGCATATAGCTTGAAGACGATACTTTCAAGTGAAGAAGCCGCAATTTTATTTTATATCCCACTGTACTAATTAGAATCTCTCTCCTCAACTTCCAATTTCATTCCTTCTTCCAGTACCTGTACACTCTGAAAAATGAGAGTGAAGGAATCGTTTCATGTAACCTGTACACCGTTTGACAACAAGAGCTGGCGTACGTCTTTACAAAACGAAACAAGCATCTCCACACTGGGACACGTCTTTTTGAGCACATTAGTGCGGACCATAATAATAGTTATAGGAAGCGCCTAATGTTGCCACGTTCCGAGACAGAAACTGCAGAATGTAAATTCAAGTTAGCATCAACTGGGTGTAGAATTTTAAATGACATGGTCGCGAATATGTTAATGAGGAAAATGTTGTTATAGTCAAAGTCAAAAAAATTGTTTTTGAAAATTAAAGAACAAAGCTTACGATGTTAGCCTGGCCCGTTAATCGATTTGCAATATTTTTTTGGAATTTTAGTTTTGCAATATGCTGTGGTTCGTCCGGCCATGTGAACCTTGGCCTAGCTATGTGAACTATGGATGTATGCAATACCCAGAATTACTTGAAATAGACCCAAAGCCACGTTTTGAATCGATTTAAGCTTGTCCATGTTTCGTACGTCTGTCTGTCTTGTTTGTTAGAGGCCGCAATTTTTAAGATATTTCGATGAAATTTGGTACACGGACATGTTTTGGCCCAAAGACGAACACTATTGAGAACGGTTCGAAACGTGCCCCTTCTTTTTCTACTTGCAATATAAGTCCTGATTTTAAACAATGCTTATATAAATAACTGTATCAAGCGAAGTGACGTAGGGTATTTAATGGTGAACCGTGGTTGTTTAATACTCAAATTATGACTTCAGAAATATAGATATAATTACAAATTTCTGATTATTATTGTAATGCATACGCGTGGAGTTCAATTGCAAACATTTCAGAGGGAAATGTCTTCGAGTTCGGGCTGCATAGCCTAGATGCATCGCAAGACTTTCTTAATTTCCACATTTGGGAATTTCCATATTGGGAAAATAATTGATGTTTCTTTTCTTGTATTTACAACATTAACGTACAGCACGCGCATGTAGTGACAAAACTGATAGATTTCAAGCACATAACGTATTGTCGTCCATTTAGTTGATATAATAAGCTAACTATACTATATAAGTGGATAGAGAAAATATAAAAGCACTATAAAGGGCTACGGACCTTGATTAAATATCGTACACCACCTAACATGTGTTCATCTAAAAACTTTTCAAAATAAGATATTATACGGGAAGTGGTTGAGAATGTCGTTCCATCCGAGCTATTCTCGGCAGTGTTCGTCCTTGGGTGCAAACATCATAATTGAAAACAAAAAAAAAAAACAAAAGAGCCAGACGAATAGACAGAAATGCGTGAATTAATTCAGTAAGTGATTCTTCACTTCAAGACCTCCTGCGTGTCGCATACATCCGTGCAAACTCAATATACCCTTGTACCACAAGTGGTGTAGAAAAACAGAAAAAAAACAGATATTAATAATTAGAGGAAAAATGTTAAGTAGAGTCAATTAAAACGAATTTGAAAAATAAAAGAAAAAATCTTATAAGACGTAAGACATTTCCAGAAAATAAAAAATTTTTCTTTCTATAAAAATTATTCATTTGAACTAAACGCAAAATTATTTATTATTAATATTTACTGTAATTAACATTAACATTATAAACAAAAACGAATTCTTAATTGAAAATTCTTCAAACTTTCATGATTCGAAAGGTATGTTATTTTTGCTAGCACGTCTGATACACTTAGAACTGATCTTAACAAAACTTATCAAGTATATGGTTCCTATTCCTGAACGATGTGAGATTTTGCATTCAATCAATCAATTTGTAGAAAGCGAAAATATTTAAGACGAAAAACTTGCTCGACCCGCAAAGAGATTCATAGCATTGTAGTTAGAAGGCTAAGTCTCCAGTGTTGCATTACGATAGTACGTCATTGTCGATCTTACACTTTTACTAGGACTTGCACTTGCTATGAGGAGCCCGTATTATTACAATTTAGTTCAATATAATTGCAAAGACAGAAAGATTTAAAGTGGGGTGATGGTCCTCTTAATGTCAGGTTAGCTAAACGAACATTGGCTTCTTCTTGAGCTCGGATAAGTGCTAAATGCGTTAATTCATTAAATAAAATTTAAAATTATTTATTAAAGATATTGCCAAGCTACGTATGTAACTTCAATTTTATATGAAATTTCGACTAAATTTAGATGATCCTAATGTCGTTCTCCTTACTTATTTTATAATCTTATCAAAATTTGTTTTTCTTTATCGTCCGTTTAGCTATCGTCTGACAATCGAATTTGCGACTTCCTCTTTTGAAATTTTGAAAGTAGGTGTTCATAAATCCGTACCAAGCTGAACGCAAAAGTTTTCTCGTCGACTTTTTATTTCTAATTTTATCTATTTAATACATTCTTAGACTTTCAATTAGATAAACAAGAGAATAACTTGCAACAACAAAAGCATATAACTAACACTTTATATAACAGGAAATTAAATTATGAATCTTAATGTAGAACAAATTTATAGAGTGAGGTAAGCATGGAGAGTGTGTTTGTGTGTGTGTGTATCTGTGTATACGTGCGAGTCTACTGAGTTTTTGTAACTAACGGCGATCGCTTATTCTTGCATGAGAACCTAAACTAGTTAAGTAAGTTAAACAAAAAAAAAAAAAAAAAGAACTGAAAGCAAAAAAGAACAAATATAAGGAACAGTTAAAAAAGTTTATTAATGGCCAGTAGGAAACGTGTGTGAGAATATTGTTAAATGAAAAATAAATAATACTAATAATAATAATACTAATAATAATAATAATAATAATAATAAAGAAAAATTATAAATATTTTGTGTTCGTTTTGCTTAGAAGAGAAAGACCCAAGCATCTAAGAACTAAAAGAAACCAAGCAAATTTTTATTATTATGAAAGCTAGAGATGTTAATGAACAAACATCATTCAAACAAGCATCGTTCAAAACAGTGTGTCAAATAGGGCACGCCCAATACTCTTATTTTTTTTTTAACACACAGCTGGTATACACAGTGTATACTATTTGTTAATTTATTTATTTATTTATTTATTTATTTATTTATTATTTTGTTGCTTTTGCAATTTTAGTGAATTTTTTTATTTTTTTTTTATTTTATTATTTTTATTATTGTCTTGCATTATTCATGGTCACACATCAATGGATTTTCACCCACAATTGAAGAGTTTACGTTACAGCGAGTTAGAGATGAAAAAGAAAAGAAGAGAAGAAAGAATCCAAGCAACAATGAACGCAACATAAAAACGAGAAGGAAGACGGATTATGACTAAGAAAGTTTCAGCGCGCGCAAAATGTCTTAATGTAAACTCTTCTCGCGATGTGTCGCGCAAATACACATAATTATGAAAATTATATATAAGCACGCATACAAATATAAATATGCACATATCGTATAGTTAACGTTATGATATGTCTGTCGCATGATAAACTGTATGCAACACCAACACACATACTGTGAACTGTTAAATACTGCCGGTGATGCCGGTGACTGTGACTGTGACTGTTACTGTGTGACGGTGACGGTGACGGTGACTATGACGATGACGATCACGATGACGATGACAACAATGATGATATTGCTGATGATGACAGCGACGACCACATGTTGGAGTATTTTATAATTCAAGCAATTTACTTAAATCCCCCATACTTATGCATACACAAACACGTATATGCAAGTATGCATACATGCATATATATATATATGTATATATACATATATATATATATATTATGTATTTACATGTTAATATGCTGCTTCTCGTTAGTTGCCAGTTGATTGTTGTTGTTGCTTGCTGCCTGCTTGTATAATAATTTAATTTTGTTTCAAATTATTTAGAAAAAAAAAAAAAAAAAAAATGAAAAACGCCAGCGCTAAAGAAATTCTAGCGTTTTGTAAATATTTAACATCTGTGCGTGGTGTCTTCTCTACTTTTTTTTTGCTTTCTTTTTATCTGCATGTGTTTTATCCGCATGTGTGTGCGTGCGTGCCACAAGCAGTATAATATAATTGTAATTTTTTTTTCTTTTTTTTTTTTTTTCTTAATTTCTTTCTTTATATATGAAACATAATCAAGATGACAGATAAAATACTTTAATAATGCCTTGAACAACGGCACAGAGACTCTTCTATATATCTATATATATAAAAAAAAAAAAAAAATTAAATAAATAAATATTGCATGTTATTCCTCTTCTCATACGTAAATGTGTTGCTGTAGTGCGGAGGTGTTATAAACTTTAATATTGGTTTTATTGTTTGCTCTGTCAAGCTAATGATGAATCACGTGCTGCCTGTTATGGTTTTATATTAAACGTATTTATGTATATATGATGAAATTAGTTGATGATTGAAAATGTTATCAAATAAGTTATCTGGAGAGGAGTTTTGGATACCATACAAATGTAATTAAATAAAATTCCGTTTAAAACTAAACTCATAGACGTGATTATCTTAAGATGGTAGGGATGAAGATGAAGATGGATGCGCTTTAAGTATTCCCAGACAAGATGTAATAACTTTTCATCAGCAATCATTTGAGTAATGTGCCGTTTAATGTTGCACTGTTGCGCCACCTTTTCTCTTTGGCTTTTTCTCTCGAACGTGTCACGCTCATTAGTTGTTGTTCGAAACAAATGTTCTATTGAATGCTAGCAATTTATTATAGAATTGATTCCAAAATAGATATCAACTCGTAAGTTATCCAAGGGTATGTTTTAAAATATTTGGTTGTTTCTTGAAATTGTTTTCATTTTCTTAACTTTAATAAGAAAAATTATTATGAACACATTCCGTACGTTTGTCGTGCTAATTAGCCGAAAAGAACTTAGAGTTCAAATTGTAATTCAATTCAATATTCTGTCCACGTGTTCGCGTTTCAAGAGCAAATGTCTTTAAGCGTTTTATGTACAGTGCCGTAAAGACTTAATCACAGAGTACTCTATCGTACAGGAAGTGTAAAAAGTGTAAAAACATGCAGTCAGCGCCCCGGGGGTGATGTGTCGTCCAGTGCCGGTATGTACCACTCACTCGCTCACTCGCTCACTCGCTCGGGTTAGAGCGAGGCCTGCTTAAAATCTTTGCCTTTCTTTGGTTAAGGCGCACGTTTGCAATGCAAGTCTACACCAAGCAGCACCAAGAAGCTCTTCGGGCGCTTTGAGCTACCTCGCAACCAGGCGGAGGACGCTCCTGATACCCGTAGTGCCAGAAATAAGATGGTAGAAAATAGTGAAAGAAGAATTAATAAAAGTCTCTGGTCAAACTTTGCATTAGGTCTCACTTAACCTGAAGCTCGGTATGGGATAGAATCTGCAGAAGAACTTGCAGAATTGTAGAACCAGTTAACTCTATGCATATGGACATTGCATTCTAATTGGGCGGAGGTGACCTATTCCTACCCGTTCCGTTTAGGAAGGTAAAGGACTCTCTAATGCAAAATATGCGACCAAAGCTCAAGCTCAATACAAACAACGATAGCAATATAGAAAAACATGGGAACCTGTTTCCACCCACTACTCTATGAGTAAAAAGAAAAGCCTCTGGTAAAACTTAAAGAGTCCTCCTCCCCCCTCCCCCAATCAGTTAGTACATGTCAATCGTGTTTGGGAATTCAGAGTAAAACGAGCATTGTAGCAATGTACGATTCCAATTTTCGGACTGAGCCATAGTTTCTGAATGGACTTTTCTTGTAAAATTTGAATTCGGGGATCGAAGGAGCCAGATGGAGGCTATAATTAAAGTCTGGATAATTCTGTACAAAAGATATATCTCGGGCAGATCGATCAATGTTCTGAAGGACGGACGACTAAGATTAACACTTTTATACAAATGGTGAATCGTTTATTGTGTTAAATTTTAGTGGCGAACTTATCAAATTGATTGTGAGCGCGGCAGTCTTTCGTCCCCCTCTCCCTTCTACTTCTAAGATATAAATATAAAAAAACCATTTAAAAGTAAATAATGAAAAATTTATTGAAATTTAGCGCAATAACAAGTAAATGTCCCCAATAAATAAATTGATAAAAAAAGAAGAGAATTCTAATAAATTGTGAGTTAGAAGCTACATAAAATCATAAAATCATAATTAATATTAATAGCAAATATATTGGATTTGAGTAAAAGTTCTGACGTTTCTGTTTTCTCACTTCCTTTGCAATCTAACTTTCAAACAAATATTTTATTATCAAATGATTACCAATGTTAAGGCAATCAGAAGGTATATGATGGAGGGGTACTATTGTAGGCCATGATTCCCCATAAAATATCCTACATCATCAACCTACAGGTAGCTAGGTACAAAAGGAGGCGTTACATGGAAAGCGGTGGAAAAAGCGAAGTCATCCGTATCGTTTTTCATAGCCTTCGCTCTTGGGCCAAAATACGCCAGCCTATCAAATTTCATCAAAATATCTTAAAAATTGCCGAAATTGTTGAACAGAAGAAAATAAGGTGGATAGATGGACAGACAGGTTTAAATCGATATCGAAAGTGATTTTGAATCGATTCGATAGAAGAAAAAACGGATCTATATGAAGTCCTTCTGGATGTTACACACATCCTCACAATATCTTAGTAAGTAAGAGTGGACGGACATGACTGCTATTATTCACGGCTTAACAGGGAACGTGTAAAGAAAAATATTATACTATTATTGCGATTAGAAGCCCAAAGTACTTGTCTCGTTTTTGCTAATGTTAGAAACCTTAAGGACGGACGGACATGGCTACTACTACTACTACTACTACTACTACTATTATCCACGACTTAACAGGGAACGTGTAAAGAAAAATATTATACTATTATTGCGATTAGAAGCCCAAAGTACTTGTCTTCTTCTTCTTGTCAACCTCAGAAATCAAGCAAGAGGAGGACGGGCGGCCGGAAAAATATATACATTTTGGGGCGTATTAAATGTTTTCAGTTTTTTTTTTTTTTGATGCACATTTTCATTACTAGCCCTACATAAGATGTCAAATTTCCAGATTCACATTTCATACGTTATGTAAGTAATTAAGGGGAAGTTAGCGGAAACTTCTTATATCCTTTTGTTTTTCTTGTAATCTGTAGAATGTGATAGATGAGAAATTTGGTCTATCGTTCAATCTGCTGTAAATAACGGAAGAAAGATTGAAGACAATCATTGCCGTAGCCCTTGCGAGAGAAAACCAACAATTCTTTCGATTGGTAATTGAAAACATTAGATCGGCAAGAAGCGATAGTAATTCCCTCTATTAAGGAGGCATAAGTGATGAATTGAGAAAATCACTGAGGTTTCTTTAGTTACAGTTAGGCAGCATTATTCTCACTCTATTTCTTCTTCTTCGCTCATTATCAAAATATTTATTATCAATAGAATTTTCCTCGATTAATTATCCATTAAATTGTAGATGAATGAGAATGCGAACGTTAAGCAGAGCACAGAGTAACAACCAACTTAACAGCGTAATATCAAAAAAAAAATGTTGCAGAATTTCACAAATCTCTCGGATTTGCTGTAAGCGATTAACAGAGGGACAGAGTTGAAGAACTTGAACTTCTGTCGGGGCATCTTGAAAACGTTGGTACGTTTTCTCAGACTCAATGCTTTGATTGTAATTAATGTAACTGGAAATATATGTTGGTTCTGTTGACCCTGTAATAGAAACAACAGCAACAACAGCAAGCGGTTATTTTTTTTTGTTTTTTTCTTTTTGTATTTCTAAACAATTCTTAGAATAAATTATTTCATCATCATCATCATCATCATCATCATCATCATTATCACCATTATGCTGTTTTAGCATATTCTTGCTTTCTTACAAATAAAAATATTTTTATTATGTTATAAATTTATTACTTTTATTATAGCAGTTGTTGCTGTTGGTGGTGCTTATTGTTGTTCTAATTGTTGTTGTTATTCTTACTGTTATTGCTATTATTTTATTGTTACATAGAAAGAAAAGTTTACTGCACTTTTTCAAGTTACTTCAAGAACAATAATACAAGAGAGCAAAAAAAAAAAAAAATAAACAAATAAATAAAAAAAACACAGAAAATAAAGAAGAAGAAAAAAACAAAAATAAAAACAAAAACTTATTTCAATTAATGCAACTATTAAAGCTAATTAAAGTTTTTACTACTCTCGGGCTTTAACACAAACTTCCCACCGCCCGTCTAGCTTTGTGTTTTTCATCTTTAGAACATAAATTAATATTTAATTAAAGTGAGTGAGTGAATTTATTCTGGATTTCATGAAACTGTGGAATAATTTTTCTATAAATATTTTTCTTCTTTTCTCTTGTTTCTTTACACACACAAATGTAAATGAATGATGTTTGCAAGCGAGTGATCTCTTTCAGAGGTCACACGTTCAAGTTAATGTTATCAAAGGCAAAGTTAAACAATAACAAAAATGTGAATGAATTTTAATTAACTAAGCGATGTTTATAGGATTAAGACTAAACTACAGTTGCTTATCTTATTGGCTTTTACGTTTGTGCAGTTAGTTAGTTAGTTAGTTAGTTAGTTAGTTAACATTAACATCAGGCCAATTGAAAAGTTCGCAAACTACATTCATTTTACATTCTTGCAAAATATCTTTTTTTGCCCCTGACTTGAAATTATCGTAACATTTGTGGAATTTATCTAAAAGACACTTTGGAAGCTATTAGCCAAATTCTGACCTGGATAGGGTGTAAATCAAAATCATTTGCTTTCTCATGGAATTTTCCATCCATCTATACGAAAAGACTTGAAGAGTACCGTTATTGTCTTATGGCTTTTATTGTCTCCCCGTCCCCCGTGGATTTGCTCTCACTCCACGTTGCCTTATCATGTTGTAGTACATGATTGCAATAAATTGATCAATAATCCTCAGAACTATCTAAGAAAAAAAGTTCATTTCCTTTATTCATCGTCATCATAGTCTTCTTCAAAAGTGAGAGGATTAATCGGACGATTCGCTAACATTTCGATGCCTTTTTTTGTAGAGCATTTTAAAGTCCTCAAAAGTATGTTTCAACTGATGAAGTGAGCATGCCATTTGGTCGACCATCGCTTCACCATTTACAAGCAGGCAGTAGTCTTGGAATCAAGTTCTCGAGTGTGCAAAGGATGAGGCACCATTTCGAACTTCAATTCATGGAATTTGCGCTACAATAACAATCGATTTGAGATGCTTTGGAAGAGAATTTTCTCAAACCCAAATTTTTAATGCGAACTCGTCAGTACATTGCTTTTCGATATCTTCCGCAACTCAGCCAACTCTTGCAAAACCACTTCTTTGCATTTTTTTGTTATACACACTTCGCGCGATAGATAACTTTACTTAAGACATCCATTCATGCGCAAAACTGTATCTGGCGCAGCACAAAACATTTGGTAAGTATTTGCGCTCGCGGAACTTTGGGAATTAGGATCATCGATATTCGCATTATGACACTAAATCAGGAATTTATGGTTATATATATATATATACATATATATATATATATAGTTTTTATTATGAATGGGCAGATTTTTCGAAAGCCTACTTTTTTTAAACATCAGTACTTATTTCAATCCCATAAACGTTAGATAAACTTGCAAAAGCGATTTCTAGTTTGAGAAACACTGACAGGAAGTATTTTCAAATATCGTCAGATAGTTCCTGATCTGCGATGTTGTTTCTATTTTGTCGATTTCTTGTAGAAAAGCTTCGCCTTTCGAGCGTTCGCGGAACCATAAGAGGTAACTGATCCAGGCCATCGTAACACAGGTGTAGGGCATATGTTGCCTGTGGTAGTACAATGGAATGGTCTCTTGCTAGCATAATTTGTTCATAGGCATTGCACATTCCGATTTCTCTTCTAGTTATCCGCTTGAATTATCTGAATCGCGACTACCAAGCTATTGTCTCAATGCGGTAGAGCATAGTAGGTCGTAGCTATGGATCATTCGATAAGGGCATAGCACGGCCCACATTCACTAGGCTACAGTCATTGATAATCTCCTTCTCTTTCTCTCCTACTTCATTCTGATCGTGACGACGTTACAGGTGTTATAAGCGATTTCCCTAGCAAAAAATCAGATAGGCCGAGGGAAGAGTCAATAGATGACCATGGGTAAAGTGAAACAGAAGCTTTTGCTCTTCCGATGTAAATGTAAATGAAGTTACACTTTAAGCAATCTCTGTGGCTTACTTGTAACTATTAGAAATCTATTGCATACCTTCCCATTATTCGATGATTGATCGAATAGCATTAAAATGTTTACGTTAAGTTTCTGCCTTGACGCGAGTGTGTTAGTAAATGAATGATGAAGGATGAAATTTCGGTAGGATTACACAGTACTCTGTTTTTTTGCAAAATTAAATCTTGCTTTGTGCAAATTTTGATGTGAACTCTCAGTAACGCACACAGTAAGTAAGGGTTTTAAGAGTGATGTCGAGATTAGCCTAAAAAAAGACCAAGAATTACACAAACACTGTGTGATTTACTTATCATCGAAACGGACTAATGTTAACGCGCTGAATATGGTAAAAAACACTTAAATGCTGAAATCATTATAAAGCTGTTTATGGCTTTTGAAAATTCACTAAAGAAAAAAAAAAAAAATTGAAAAAAATCAATCAATTTGAATAACTGCTATAATAGCTGTTATTCCGCTTATGGAGCAATGAAATTGTGTCAGTTTTTTTTTTTTTTTTCTTCTTTTAACACGAACCATGTCACTTGAAACTTTATTGAAATAAACGAATAGTCATCGAATAGAGAAGTAAAAGAAAAATCAATTTGAAAATTTTATTAAATTTAATCACAATTATTTTAAAGATTTATTTATGATTATAATTATTATTAATATTATTATTATTATTATTATTTATAAGAAGCTTTCACCCATTATCGTTGCAATGATTTATGTAATGAAAAGAAATAAGAAAAACATTTTTATTGAAAAATTGATTATAAAACAATCAACAACATTTCTTTAAAAATTAATGACCTTTTCTTCTCGCATTTCTTTTTCATATTTTTAATTATATATTTTTCTTCCATCCCTGTAACCCTGTATGAAAAAGTGTAAATATGCTGACTTTGTCATTCCCTTTGTAACAACTAGGAATGCGATTCATATGAACGCTGAATGAGCATTGTCTGCAAACATTGACGAACTAAATAAAATGTAATCGCAATGTAGCGGACAATTCGTATCGCAACGTAAAAGATCTATTTTACATGTTCGTGCGCCTGGCTCTTCAGCTTTACAATTCTTATGAATTCCGCCACCACCTTACGCTCGAAGCGCC
>CCAG010016424.1:0-20384 GCA_001077435.1 Glossina morsitans morsitans | reverse complement strand
ATATATATATATATATATACGTAAATTTTAAATTTTATATCAAGTTGTGTGTACACACGCAACTAAACTCTAAAATGAAACTGTAACAACAATCAGACGGAAGAAGAAGCAGCAGGAGAAGAAGGAAACATATTCTAAAAATGAAAAAAAAAAATTATCTCAATGCGAAAGGAATGCTGCTACCGCTGATAAGAAGAACAAACAATCAGCGAGAAAGCGAAGAAGACTAATTGTAAAGTTTGTCTATGTGTGTTGGAATTTTTGTTAGATTTTTATCGTAGGCTTTTTTTTTCTTTCTTTCTTTCTTTTTGTGTCTAATTAAAAAGAAAACTTTATTTTTAGTGGGAAATTCTTTCGAATTTTCTCTTTTTTTTTTCCTTTTTTTTTTTTTTTTTTTCTTTTCTTCAAAATAAAGTTTTATAAATATATTCAGAAAATAAATTTCGCATGAGCCTTAAAGCAAATTTCATTGAAACGATTCCAATTATTTCATTTTGTTTAGAAGAATAAGAATAAGAAGAAGAAGAAGAGCAAGAAGAAGGAAAAGACGAAACTCAAGGCTATGCAGCAGGGTTCGTAAATGAAAAATTTTATTTAATTTGTCGAGTAAATAAAAGGCTTTAAGTTGTAGTCAACAAATGGAGAGATTCTCTCATATATTAGTGTGAAGCTAGCAAAGTTAAGTAAGTGCATCTTATATTGAAAACTGCCCGACACTGCTGAATACTGCTTAGTTGCGTTAAATTGTCAAAGCTTAGAAATGCTATTAAACACTCTACAAATCCACTTGAATACTGGGTCGTTCGCTTGGTAGACCTCACACCACTCACATCACTCAACAACTTCCCGGTTTGACAAATATATGGCAACATTGTTTACTCTTGACAGAGGCATATGATTTCTGGATAGCATTGGCCTTCAACCAAAATAGGTCAATACAGTTGTTTTAGTGATGCTACCCTTTCGATCGCTATGAATGAATGGCTATCGCCAATTGCTGTCTACTTTGTCGACTGCCGACTGTGTTTGAACGAAAATGAACCAATGCGGTATCTCCTTCGAACAGACCTTTCTCGTGGACAAATGTTCACGTAAAATAGTAAATACACTATCACCTGATATCTTTAAGATGTCAACTATCTCATGCTCATTCAGTTTTCGATCTTCCAAAGCGATTTTTTGCACTCTGCTGATACTTTCTGAAACAATCGGCGATTTTCAGCAAACGGTACTCGTCAATAGTAGTTGAATTTCCCTGGTGCAGAGTTTTCAGTCACTGTTTGGCTTTAGCAGTATTTTTCCCCATTGAAAACTATGTTCCATCAACCCAAGAAATTGTCTTTTTTTCACTATATTGAAAATGCCAAAGGTAGGGAGCGTCACCAAAACCTCTGTAACCTGTTAGCTAATTGATGGAATGTCATGAATTTTTAAAATGCATCATTTGAAAGTCGGAAGCTACTATCCAGAAATCATATGGTTCTTTCAATAGTGTTGCCATATATATGTGTCAGACCGGGGACTTATTGAGCGAGAAAAACTTATTCTTTTCTGTAGTAAACGTAAAGCAATATTATCTCTTAACTTTAAGCTTAACCACAGTTTTATTATGTAATTAACTCGTTAGCTGAAGTAAATACAAAAGTTCTACGGTATCTGTGGAACCTGCATATGGAAATGGATAAATCTTAAATGATATCGGAAAATTCTGAGATTCTTTCATGTTGACATTTTTGAGTCTCATTAACTATCTCATATTTGCTGAATATTTTCTTTTCCTTTCTTTTCCTTTACGTTTCTTCTTTTTTGTATTCTTGCATATTATATATTGAAGCGTACTTGTAATCTCTTTGCTTCTCATTATTGGTTTGCTGTTACGTTAAAAAGTAGGAAAGACTTCGATTTGAAGTTTCTGACTTAATAGGTAACTTTATTGTTGCATACCGTGTTCTATGCATTTCTTTTATTTAGCCAATCTTTAATATATTTTTACTTACTCGCTTATAATGGAAAGAAATCCATTTACAGAGATTATAAAATTTTCAAATCATTTCCTTTCATTAGCACCGGCTCATGCTTTGAAAAAACTAATTGTTGTTAATTACATTTTCAATGTGTTTCTTAACAATTGCAGGAAACTTTTCTTGCATTCAAATTTGTCTGAATTAAATTGTTAGCTTGTTGTTGTTTTTATCTTCATAATCGAACACTTGCTGGTATATTAATATTTTTATTCTATTTGTAACTCATGCCATTAAACACTTTACATATTTTTTGTTTCGTATACTTGTTTGTATGCGTTTAATTAGCTCGATTCTCTTGATGAATCACACAATTATCGCAAGCCATAGTTCGCTGTCAGAATATTCAAAAACTGAGAATTGAAAAATCGAAAATTTCTTAAACTTATCATCTAATTTTCATATCTTTTTATATCCACCACCACCCATTTGGCTTTTTTCCGAAAGGAAGCTTCAGAAACCCTATAAAGTATGGATATGCTTGTTTAGCGTAAAATTCTGACTTGATTTAGCCATGTCCGTCCGTCTGTGTGTCTGTGTGGCACTCTCGTAGTCGCGTAAATGAAGATAACGACTTCAAATTTGGTGGAAACATTAGAAGTTTCTGGACGCAGGTTGGTATTGAAAATGGACCAAATTGATCGAACCAAAAACGCGCAATTGATCGTAAACTGAACGCAACTCACTTTTTTTAAATTAAAATGTTTCGATCTTTGCTCGTTACTCGGAAAGTTCGAACCCCGAAATTTTCCACATTTACTTTACGAAACAGTTTCGTCTTTAGGCCCGAAATAGAAACCAATCGGCCATGCCTACACAAAGTTACAAGTAACAAAATTTTATTTTTTGCACTGCTTTGAGGTTTTATTCTTATTTATCACAAGGCAAACAAGGCAGGATGTTTAAAACTATTTTGTACACTCCTTAAATGGAGACGTATTATCTGCCTAAAAATGGGTTAATTGTAAAATGATTATGGTAGACATCGCGATCACTTTCTTCTTCATAGTACTAGCGATATGGGTATCAAATAAAAGAACTTGGAGAGTGGAATGCAAAAAACATAGTGGTGGGTACGCGAGATTCGGCTTCTGCCGAATATAACTTTCTTCCTTGTTCTGTCTTTTATTTGTTTTTCTTAACGAATGTAACTCCAGAAAGTCTACAATTTAATCACAGCATAGACCAGGCCTCTTAAAACGATAGAAGATTTTCTTTAAATTTTTATAACGATTCGTGTTTCCTTCGGGGACCTTTAAGAACTTTATGCGCATGAGTAGCTGAGTAGATAAGAAACTATTGCAAACTGACTACAAAGTCATCGTTCACGGGTTTAAATCTCGATGCAGGTAGAGTTTTAATCGGTCGTAGGTATAGTGAGTGATCAATTGGTAAAAGCATAATACTTTCTGATTGGGTGCACATGCAATAGGCTTTGGCCTCCATCCACCTACCTTCTCTCTCTGTTCTCTCACTTCTTTCCGACTGTTATCGTATTACGCAAATAGGAGACATCCCCTGACTGATTGGTTATAAAAGAAAAGATGCAGAATTAATGGTCTGTATGATGAAATGCATTTCTGATCAATCAAAAAAACCGAACAATTCATGCTCCTACTTCTTATCGTGTGTTCTCCGTACGTTATGGTTAACAGCATACTTTTCACACAGTGTAGTCGTTTTGTCGTGTATCAGTATTCTAAGTGAGTTTACGTTCATGAAGTGTTTCCATCGGTACATATATATAGCTCATAACGTTTTCACTTAAATAGCATGAAAAAAGTGAAAGGTGCGAAGAGAGTCTGATGCTAATTATGGGGTTTCTTTTCAACAACTCTTCGTTCGAAATCAATGTTTGTGGATTTCAATTTTAGTAGCGTTAAAGCGTACTGCTGGTTCAAAGCTATAGTGAATGCTTAGTCGGTAAGAGAAGAATACTTACCGACTATAACGCGGCCAATCTCTGTCTCTGTCTCTTTCCTTTGCCTTACTTCTTTCTGACCGTCATCGCGTTACACATGTAGGAGATATCCTCCGAATGACTGATCATATTAAAATATATAAATACATACATATCTCCGACATATTGCAGCGATCGTAAACGTCCGTGGCTTGCTATCATAAATCGACGGGGCCAATGATCTCAATAAGTCATTAAGTCGTTTTCTGCCAAGCTGGTCATGAATAGAAGCCATTTTCATGCCATTTGTACCGTTTTCGGTACATGGTAAAAAAAAACTGAATTTTATTTTTAAATCCATACAAATGCATTTTGCGATGTATTGAAAACGGTACACAAAGCCAGAGACAAAGAGCGTATTAAACAATTATCGAGTTAAGATCGAGCCGTAGTGAAACTTTCAATTAAATATTTTATGCGTATGCTGTTAAAGATCGATTTTGAAGCGGGAAAAGATCCACCTATCAACCCATCTTGGAGATCTTGAAAGCTTATAAAATTTTCAGTCAATTATTGCTATAATAAAGGAAAATAAGAAGAAGAAGAAGAAGAAGAAAAATTAAATAAATAATAACGCACTTAACGTGCTTACAAAAGTCGTTCATTAACGTGATTCTATTCATAGTTTCTGTGTCACTTTTACTTTAGTTTTATTTGTTTGTTCACTTGTCTTATTTATTTATTGTGTTGTTTTGTTGGGCTATAAAATCCTAACGTTTTACTTAACCAAATAGATACAATATGACCCACTGGCCTCAACTTGATATAAACAAATAATAATATATTCATAAAAATGAAGTCAAAGAATAGTGCACAAAAAAAAAAAAAAAAAAATAAAAATAAATAAATAAAAAAAAATGTGTGAAATAATTTTATATTCAAATGCGGGTAAATGGTATTAAATGTTAATGAAACAGAATGGGTGATCGTTGCATAGTCGCAATTGAAGGAAATGTATGTAAGGTAATGTATGTAAATACATTTTTTGCCTAAAAGTCTTTCAATTAGAAAAAACATAATAATAATAATAATAATAATAATAATAATAATAATTTCTCTTTAAGATACCGTTTAATTTTAAATAGAATTTCCTTTAATTGAAATACAAAACACACAACAACAACAACAACAAGTAAGAAGTAGTGAAAGTCTTATGACGCATTTATTCTTGAAAACGCAATTTTTTTTTTATGAATGTTTTTAATAAAGAAAATTTTCAAAAATTTATGCAAAAAAAAATATTCGCAAAATAATTGCTTTCATGAAAATGAAACTTTATTTTTAATTGAAAAAATTAAAAAAAAAAAAAAAATATATATTTAAAGTTATTCCTTTTTTATTGCAGCGAATTGGCGTTTTTAAAAACAATTAAAAACCCATAAGAACAATGTAATCGGGCAAGGCCGACTATAGGATACCCTACGCCACTTTTCCTAATATTGTCATTTGCCAATTTTAAAAATTATTCATTATTACACCCATCACCGTGGAGTTTGCAACGTCCAGAAGAAGGCTTCAAAGACCTAACACAATATATATATTCTTCAAATTCTGAATCGATCCAAGCATGTTTGTCCGTCCGTCCGTCCGCCCGTCCGTCCGCCCATAAACATTGTAAACACAAATGACATTGTAAATAAAAATGAATGAAACATTGGAAGTTCTTGCACGCAGACTGGTGTTGACAATGGGTTATATCGGTCGGAGGACACGCCTGCATTAACACGTAAACTTAGAACGCTTCTGTGTTTCAAAAGCAATAAAAAATTGGCTTCTTCTGCTTATTACTCATAAGCTGTAGCAGATAAATCTACAACAATTTAAGCGCATATTCTATGAGCGATGCTGTACAATAGTGGAAAAAATTGACCACGCCTACTCAGTATAATAGTGTATTAATATTTAATTTTTTTTCCCAATAAGTTTATAAGACACGGAAGCTGGTAATAAAAACCTCGTAAAATATTTAAATTCTTGGCCATTTTCAATTTCCGAAAGCACTCAAGCATGTCCGTCTGTCCAACTATGTACCTGTGATAAACATTCTCCCGTTCGAAAAAATGAAAAATGAAACTTGTATCATCTACAAGTTTGCAAAAGAATTTGAAAATAGACTGAAACGGTCAGAGGACACGCCTGCCACACCCACATGTGCATGCAAAAAAATCTGTAAATAACTTTGTTTTCAGTGGTCTTTGCCTTACTTTTCATAAAGTACAACACATGCGCCGAATAAATTGCTCCACTTTTATTCTAAAAGTAGAAAAAAATCAGCCGCGCCCACCCAATATTATCGAGCATGAAAGTTTAGTTCTTTTGTTATTTTTTTAGTCGTTTTTACGATAATGGTGTTGGGTATAAAAGATTCCGTCTGTAATTTTCTTACGTGTTTTTATGTCCATGAAAGTTTCTCTATCGGAGAGAAGTTCTCATATGTCAGCTAAGGTGGACCAAATTTAGCAAACTTCATCTAATTGCCGAAAATTTTATTGTTTTTCACTTTCCATCATAGAAAGCTAGAAATTAGACATTTTCTCCATGGAAAGGCATGCTTTTCATGATGGTCCCTTTACATGTTGGGGTCTGAAAGTAGGCCTATGTGATGCAAATTTTAACTAACTTTTTTACTAAATTGCTACTATGGACCTATTTTCACCATAAAATATTAAATATTAAATCTTCCTCTGTTCATGAGAAATCTTATATGGCGAATCTTATATGGTCATAAAAGTGGATCGATTCGAATTATTTTCACTAGCGTTTGCCCATTGAGTCAAAGCAAGTCACTGTACGAAATTTCAATAAAATATCTTAAAAATTGCAATCTATTGAATACAAAAATACATGGAGAGACATCAGACGGACAGATGGACAGACAAGAATCGATGGGTATAATAAAAGGTGGATATGGCTTATACCCATTTGGGTGTTACATCCGTCCGCACAAACTTAATATATCGTATACAACAAGTGCTGGGGGCGTATAAAAATCTCAATTTCTTCATTTTGTCCTTCATTTTGTCTTGAAGCAGTTATTATTAGACGATTCGTTCAGAAAAATTTCTTGACATGACTTCATTATAATCATCATCATCGCACTCTATGCTTATGTCATGTGATTCGACTATGGCTTTACACTAATATCGTCATCAGGCCTCAGCTATATTTTATAAACCTTCGCGTGCGCCAGTTTAACTCTCCCAATGTCAGGTCAGATTCAGACATTTGATATTATTTAGAAATATAGAATTTTGAAATACGCGACACTTTGAAGAAAACTTAAGAACATTCACGATAAGCTTGCGTTAAAACTTTGCCGTCATAGCATAACACCCTATAACCAATCTTTCGTTATTTTCTTTGCAAATGTTCCAAGCGCGACAATTTAATTATTACGATAAAGTAAATGATAGGGAATCAAAAAAAAAAAACAAAAAAAAAACGAAAAAAATCTTGTCTTTCAAGTCTTTTTTTTACGTGTTTATTTTATTATTTTTTTATGCTAAATAAATTTTTTTTTTATTATTAAACAAATTTTTGTTTCATTAAGCAATAGATTTAAAAATTTTCAGCTTCTTGAATAATTTTGGATAGATATTTAACCGTATGAATCATTATCTCTCTCTTTGCTATTAGTTTAAAAAAAAAATATATATATATATATATATATATATATATATAATGTGTCCGTAGGAAAACGTTTCTTTTCTAAAAAAGTAAAAAGATAATAACTAGAAAAAGTATTTCAATAAAATAGAAGTTTAATCTAAGCTTTCAGATTTCTTCACATACATGCGTTCGCGAAAGACATTAATTCGGTTGCTTCGCACTTCAAATAACGGCTGGAAAATCGGTATGTTTATGCAACAGTCAGAAGGACTTGAAATTGACCGCAAAAATTGTATACCAATCTATTCAGGATCAATTTCTGAATCGATCTAAGCTTGTCTGTCCATACGTCCGTCTGTGCAATGTCGGTTGTAAACATCCTTCTGGCTACAAAAATGAAGCTATCGACTTCAAATTGGGCAGAAACTTGGGGAGTTCTTGAGAAGAAGCCAAATCGGCTAAAGAACACGCCCACAACACGACAAGACCAGAAAATAACTCTATTTTTCAAAAGGAATAAAAAATTGGTTTTTCCTGGACCAGCTGCACTGCATGCGGCAGATTCTCATAAATCGAAAGTGTCTCAAAAGAATGACGCCCGGTGTTGCCATTTTTTAATATTTTTCCATTTAATTCTTTTTTATTACTTAAATATACGCATAAAAGTGAAAGAATTACATTTTCACGCTCTATAGTCTCACAATAGAAGTTTTTGTCGCGTAGGCCTTTCGCCGTTGTAAGCGTACCCTTTGAAAAGCTTAGCTCACTTACAAATTCTTTTGCAAATTCATAGACGAGATCTTCATTCTCGCTGACGGGAGAGTGTTTATCACAGATAATACACAGTTAGGCAGACGGACAGATGGACAGACGGCGGTGCTTAAGTGTATTCCACAGTTAAAGCTGGCCAGAAATTTGTATACTTTCTGGGGTTTTCGAAGCTTGTTCCTGTCTCTTATAAAGGTATTCACAAAAACAATTCAAATTCAATTTTGATACACTATGATATTGGGTAGGTGTGGTCAATTTTTTCCACTTACGTACAGGTACTACATCATCGCCCGTAGAATGTGCGTTCAAATTTTTGTACGTTTATCAGCTATAGTTTATGAGTAATGATCAAAAAACCAATGTTTTTTTTATTTTTGAAAAACAGAGATGTTCTCGCTTTACGTGGCACTGTAGGCTTGTCCTTCGGCCGATTTCTCCCATTTTCCAATACCAACCTTCGTTTATGAACTTCCAATGTTTCTGCCAAATTTGAAGCCGATAGTTTCACTTGTGGTTACAATGTTTACAAGGGACAGACGGACATGCCTAACTAATTTCAGAATTCGATACTGATCGCGAATACATACAACTTGGGGGGTCTCCGGAGCTTCCTCCTGGGCGTTACAAACGTTTTGACAAAATGAACATACCCTTCATCCTCCGAGGACGGGTATAAAAAGCTTATAAATGAATTTAAATTATTTATTAATACAAATAAATTAAAAGAAGAAAAAAATAGTTAATAGACAAATAAACCAATTTTTTTTTTATTTATTTATTTTTTTTATGCATCTTTCTATTCCATATGATCGCTTGTCAGCCTTTTCAACGTCAATGTTTCTTATGTTTCTTTAACACTTCAACGCAAACAAGTTGATTGCGACGGACATACACATTAGTTATGCTTGATGACTTTATATGCTGGTTTCGCTGTCAGTGGGTTTGTCATTTGTTGTTATTGTTGTTGTCATTATTGTTGTTGTTGCAGATAATGTCTTCAAGACACTACTCAAAGTTATTGGTTTTTAATTCATCACTGAAGTTATTGTTGTTCAATAATTAACAACACAAATATTCCATTAAACGTCAGCAATTGTTTACGAAATATTTGAATATTTCTAAATAGTATTACTTTACATCTGTACATATACATATATATTTATATGTATATATATATATCAAATCATCAAATATATGTTTTCTTTTTTTTTCGTTTCTAATGAAAATATGATTTATTTTTATTTTTGTTATTAGTTCATGTCGTTCGGTGCATTGTATGTGCGTCAAGTGACTCCAGGAAATCTACAATTTTTAATTGTAATAAGAAAAACATATGTTTTAAAATTTAATCGTAAAGACAGACAGTATATTCCTTAGTAGTATGGTTGAAAGAATTGATTTGGGTGTCTATGTCTGTCCGTCTGTCGGTTTATGTATAAATTGAAATCAATCTCAAAACGTTATCATGAGAAACACATTTTATTTTTATGTAAAAATATTTAGATAGAAAATCAGCCATCTGTGACCTAACGCATAAACTGTCAAGTCATGTCAACTTTGAACCATATAGAACTGTTCTTTGTCCTCTTCTATTATAAAAGGTCTCACAAAAAAGAAGAAGCTTTTAATATGGATTCAATTAGTGATTCATTCATTTGCGTTATTTTATCGCGAAAATAAGTGGAGAATTGTATTAAACGAAGTCATGTAGAGTGTTCCATATTCGGCCATGTCTTTGTTTCAATAACGTTTTAAAAGTCTTTTTAGTATAGGAAATTATTTATAAAATGGTACACCAACTCATATAAAAGTATAATCTGTAATATATACGAAATACGATATACGATATCTACGATATCATGTGCTCAAAACGCCACGAAGGAAACTTCTAGTGAGCTTAGAATATACATTTATGTAGGTATTATTGATCAGCATTAAACCAGGGATCCAGTTAAATATATCCATCCATGTGTCTATCCATCTGTCCATTTGCCCATCTATGCATTATCTGTGATAAGTTGTCCTACGCTTGCCAAAATGACGAAATTATCGAACGTGAGCTGAGCTTAATCGATTAAAGGACAAGAAGAAGAAGCACTTCCGCTTCCCCACATTTCTGTTCATGGCTGATAAACTACAACAGGCAGATTGTAGCAATTTTCTTGTATATTCTACAATAATGGCAAGAATCACCCACGTTCACCCAATAGTATAAGGTGTGGCAGTTTATTTATTTTGGTATAAAAAAAGGTAAACACACAGAGTCGAATACGAAAAAAACATAGTAGTAAGTGAAAGTGTGCAATGAAAGTGAATTTCGTGAAAGTCAAAGCTTTAGTCGACTTCGGCACACAATTGATTTAGAATTTTTTTTAATATTTATGTTTTTTTCGTCATTATATAACCAATCACTGCGAGGCTGTCCCCAATTTGTGTGTGTTATGCGGTGATGGTCGGGAAAGAACTGCGAAAAGAAAAAGAGATAGAGAAGAGGTCGCAGTCTGGTGGATGTGTGCATAGTCGGCAAGTGTTATGCCTTTACCAACCGAGCACTCCCCAGCTCTACCGCATTGAGCTTTGAACCCGCGAACGCAGACTTGATAGTCACGATTCTCACCTTACGTCGGACATTCATATTGAACTGAACTCGACCTTGACTGTGACCAAAAGATATGGTGAACTGTTTATTTAGACCTCTTGAGTAGTATGAGATCATGAAACAAAATTTTTTTTTCTGTTTTCGTACGTTTATGTGTTTATGTGTAGAGTTTCATGTCATTATATTTAACTGCTCTAGACTTACATCGATTTTTGCAAACAAACAAAACTCAGTTTTTCGATTTTTACTATGTCGGTGAAACAATGATTTCACATGTTCAGCGCGTCTTGAAAAGCATAATTACCGGATTTTGGACTTAGATGTACGCATACGAACCGGAAACAACCGATCGATCGAATGAATATCGCACTAAACAAGATCACTGAAACGTTAGACCTGGCTAGTTGTACGGACCTTTTCTCATCGGAAATTGGAAATAAGTTGGAAGTAAAAATTTTATTAGTTATTGTCGGCGTATTAGTGAACCGAGTGTGGGAATTTCCGACTTTGGCGGAAATTTGGGTATCAACTTTTTAGCAATATATTCACGGGATCGAAAGTTATAGACGAAAATTTAAAAAAACTGTTTGATGTTTTTCGAGATTATTGCAGCTTATTCTACATTGTGTGCGTGTATGTCAACAGATCGCGCCCATTTTTCAATCACGTATTCTTAATCGATTGGAGAATGTTTGTGCACCATTTCAGCTTCTTATCCTTATTTTTGCGATTGGGAAGGATCGTAAAATTTACCCTTCAAATTGACAGGTTTCAGCGGACAGGGCGGGCGTGTCCCGAAAACAAGGGCAGGCATACGAGGTGTGTTCAGAGAAAAGGGTGACTTTTTATTTTGCTCGAAAAATATTCATTTATCCAGCAATATCCACTTTGTCTGTCCCCTTTAAAGTGATCCCCCTTAGGTACAATACGCTTGCGCCGGCTTTTTCGAGCCTGCGCAGCTTATCTTTATATTTTTGAACACACCACGTATACATCACAAACCCGTAAGAAGTTTGTTCTGACCATTGATTCAGAACGCTTCAGAAACATTGATATAAAATCACAAAACCTATGACTACATTTTTGTAACATTGTTTTCCCTTAAGACATAAGATGACGATTAACAATAATCTCGACCATTGAGAGGAGAGAGGGAGAGATTGTTTTCCGATATATTGCCTTAAATCTGTCCGCAATGCTTCCAGTGTAGCGAACTAATCGATAAATATATGAAGTAAACAGAACATGCTCAGCGTAGTTCATATACTTACTTATCTTTATTTGCAATTAATCAAAATTTACTTCGACACGAATAATAATTTTAATTAATTTTTTATTTTTTTTATTTTTTCGATTTATTTTATAGCATAAAATTGTTTACACATCATCAGGAAAAATCGAAATCTTTTCTTATATAAATTTTAATTTGTTTTCGTATCGTGTTGAAAAGTGAATCTTTGTTCTCATTAAATTTGCAATTTTGTTTATTTCTTGCTCGGCAATTAGTGTTTCTCGCATAAAAACGTTTTCTGCCGACTTGTTTCATTTTTTGAATTAATAATATTTTTCATTTCTTTTTTTTTGTATTGAAAAAAAAAAAAAAATGGCACAAATCATGTTTACATCAACGCCATGCAAATAAAAGAAGTAATTGATAAGAGAAAACAAGCGTTTCATTCGTTCAATATATTTCGGTCTAATAAGTTATTGTTTTGGGTATTTTTAGCGTTAATCTTTTAAAAATACATTTTCTTTTGTATATTTTTAAAAAAAAAATTTCTTTTTTTTCTTTTCTTTTCACTAATAACTGCTTTTATCTCCATCTGTTGGAAATTTTAAACACAAACCTTTACTCATTAAATGTTTTCCAACTACGGTTTATGTTTTCGCTAAGTAAAATATAAGAGATGGCTTCGGTTTTGCAACTAAACAGAGTCAACTTTACGGGATACGTATATCACAGCAGTTAGCTTCGGACATTAAGAGATAACGCAATAATAGGGTAACAGTAAAAAAAGAATTTATATTTCTGATGATTATTTTAGGGATGGAAGAAAAGGTAATAGAGTAAGAGAGAGCCTACCTTCAAGTATTATAAAAACAACAAAAAAAAAAAAGACAAATTTTTTTTTGAGAAAAGTTTTAAAAATAAGAGAAAAACCGAAGCCATTTTCGCGAGCTATGTACAACTGAAGCCGCTCTGGTGCGGTTAGCAGCATAACAAAGTCAAAATTGGAATTAAAAGGAAAAACAAAAAAAAAAAAATGGGATCATTAATCTACATGTCTATAACTAGAACAACACATGCGATCCGTAAAGTATTGGTTATATTGATTATATCGGTGATTGAATGAAAAATTTCAATTTCCGACTAAAAAAATACACTCGTTTGTTGTAGTTTACGTACCTCTTCAGAAGGTGTGAAAAAGTTCGAATAAAAAAAAAAATGAAAAATATTTTCAGTTATATGTCTTGACATCGTGCTTCGAGAAAATGTCAACTTTTCTCGTAGCTCTTTTTTTGCATTATTCTTGCATATTTACTTGAATCACTTAAGTCAATATGAAAATAGATGATGTTCTGAAAACAACTTATAAAGGCTTCACTCTTTCTCTTTAAGACGTAACGTACATGGTGTATATGAATGCACTGAAGCTAACTTCATTCAAGTCATACAGATATACGTAATAACGCGATAGTAAACCACGGCCCATCGTAAAATGTCCTACACTTCCCTACAGTTATTCGACGTATATAACGATTTTTTAAAATAAGACGTAATATGAGAAGCGGTCGAAAAAGTGATCTAATCCGGATCTTCGTCCTTAGGCCGAAACATACAGACCAACAGACGGATGGACCGACAAGCTCAGTTAAATTAAATCAGAAAGTGACCCCAAATCGATCGACACAATATAAAATATGTATAGATCAAGTCCCTTTTGGTGTTAGACATGTCCGCACAACTTAACATACAGGTAAAAATAATTGTATGGACGCAGTATTCACGAGAATCTGTAGAGTGTTTAATAGCAATTTGACGTAAGTAAGATATCTTCAACAATGCCGGGCAGTTTTCAACGAAAAGGTATACACATGATACGATCGACGGTAATCTGCCAGCTCGGGTGTCACATTACCACTTCATAAAATTTCTATGTTTACTGACCTACAGCTTGAAGCTTTTTATTTACTTTATAAATTGAATAAATTTCTTTTACTTCACTTACGAGTCCTGCACGGTTTTGAGTTTCTTCTTCTTCTAGTATTGGGTACAAGAGACATGGACCCATTTTGAATTTGTATATATATCATATACTAAGTGCTAAGTAATTACCAATCTTTTTAATAAAAAAATTTTGCTTCTCATTCGTAGGAGGGAAAAAATTCATTCGCAATACTCTAAGCGAACTGTATTCTATTGACAAGCAAATAACACAAATTCTAGTTATAAGAGTGCCTGTTAACACTAGATTGCCGGAGCGAGTCCACTTAATTCATTTTTATTCCTCTATATTTGGAAAAACTAAAATAATTTCTTTGAAAACATGGCTTAGTTTTTAATAAAATTATGAATTGCATACGAATAGTAGTTCCTTTATCATCCCACCAGCTCATTCCATAGATCCATGTATGCTATACCTGTTTTGACAGATGTGCGTCAAATTGATCCATCAAATAAAAAAGTAAGGTCGAATGTATATATAGTGAGAGCAGACAGATTTGTTATAAATCTGGGACAGACATAATAGTTGATGAGTGGTTGTTCTCAACTAAAGCCCACGATTGACTTGTCCAGTTGCAGTATCATGCATATATAAATGCATGAATAGCCGAGTAGTTAGGCATCGCGATTACCAAGTCTCAGTAAATCTCAAATGCGGTAGAGCTTTCATCGAGCATAGTTACAGTGAGTGCTTGGTAAAGTTGTAATACTTTGCGATTGAACAGACATCCAGTAGGTGGTGGCCACTTCTTACCTATCTATCTGTTTTCATTGCTTTGTGATGTACATCTCCCGAGTGATCGATTATAAAAAACAGTATTTACGAGCGTTTACGAACTATTTTAAGAAATTTTATAATTTTTAAGAGGAACAAAACGTAGTTTTTGGAAATATTGATTATGCCCAGAAGTATGCTTCGGAAATTTGAATAAGTAAAAATATATGTAAAGCAATAACCGTTCAATAGCAGCACGACCACACCAAAGACTTGCGCTTGATGGTAAATCAAAAAATAATGTAAGCTTTGAGCTTTTTGTGAAAATTAATTTTTAAAGTTCGATATTGATTTTCTGTTTTTTATTCCCATCCTTTTTTGCAAAACTAAAAATGGCAACATTTCTTCGGTTTGTGTCTTCACTAACTTGAGTTGTACACTAATCTTTTCTGCACGGATAGATAAAAATACAGATGGCCGCCCAGTATCGCAAATTTTAGGATAGATTAGAAAATGCATTTTTGTTTTGTCTCACCATCTTCTAATTTAGTTAATTAAATTAACTTTACTTGACATTATTCCATTTCATATGACTGTATAAATAATAAATTTTCGTTTTGTAATAAAAATAATAAAAATTTATTGCTCATGATATATTTCGTATAACTCTATTAAGGTACAAATTCATCTTTGCGATTTTGATCGCTTCCGTTCCCCTTCAACTTATCATATATGCATTTCTACCTGGTTTGTGTCGGAAATACATAACGGCCTGCATTCAAAATCATATACATATACATGCGTTGCACGCATTGAAAAATCAAATCTCTTATAAATTAGTTGGAGTTTACAGCATTGGAAGTTCGAGCTGTAAGCAAAGTAAGAAAATCATTCATCATATGAGTCATTTTTAAACCCATCGCCGAAGGATGAGGGATATTTTATTTTGAACATTAAACTCAGGATATTTTTATTTACCAAGTAAAAGTTAAGAGGAAGTTTCGCTTTTTCTACCCATCACCGTAGGATGAGCAGTATATTTATTTTGTCAACACGTTTGCAATGCCCAGAAGGAAGCTTCAGGGATCCCACAACGTATATACACATTCTTCATCAGCATCAACTTTTGAATCGATTTGAGCATGTCCATCTGTCCGTCTGTGTAATGTCAATTGTAAACGTTTTCCTGGCCGCAAAAAATTAACCTCTCTACTTCAAATTGGACGGTAACATTGGAAGTTCTTGTACGCAGCTTGATATTGAAAATGGGCCAAATCGATCGATGGACACGGTCGCAGTGCTGAATAAACTGAGAACACCTCGGTTTTTCAAAAAGAATAAAAATTTGATGTTTTGCTTATTACTCGTAGACAACTTTACAAAAATTTGACCATAAAGTATACATTTAGTCTGTCTACTTGTCCGTCTGCCCCAACTGTGTAGTATATGTCGTAAACATTGGCTCGTTCGCAAAAAAGAATGCATTGCTTATAAGTTAGCAAAAGAGCTAGAAAATGACCCAAGCAGGTCAAGAAACATTTATACAACTAAAAAACTGGGAGTACCGTTGCTTGTTGCTCATAAAGCGCAACACGATACACGATATAAATTTTCACAAAATTATCAAATATCAGCCATGCCCACCCAATAGGCAAATAGGGTAGGCAAATTTATATAATGACATTCTTTATCAATCTTTCCATGGGCTAACGATGATGAATGTAAAAGAGTCTAATTTTTTTTTATTATTCTTCTAATCTTCTTCTTGTTCGAATCTAATTTTTTTTTGTTATTGTTTGTTGCGAATGTTGTATGACATATAGAATGGCGTTCATGCGAAAACTTTACATGCGTACAAGACGAAGGCTTTTGTTGGGAAACTCTTCTGTCATAATACTTCTCGACCAAAAATTAGGCCATAAATTAATGTTAAAAAAAAAAAAAAAAAAAAAAATTTATAAAAAAAGAAAACATTGTTCCTTATTATTATTTATTTTCATTATTTTTTTTTTTTTTTCTTTGCAGAAAGTGAAGGCGAAGTGACGCGTAAACAAAGAGTTACCCTGCCCTGGGGTCCTTTGTATTGTGTGCTGCAACAAGATGAACAATCATTTACCGCTTATTGTAGTGAAGAGATTTCGGTAAATTTTTGTTTTTCATTTTTTGTTTTTGTTTTTGTTTTTGTTTTCGTTTTCATTTTTTTTCTAATGTATTTAGGATACCTTTTCGATAAATTTCGTTTAACCCTTAGAAGATGTAAACGCCGCTATACTAATAATTAAATAATAAAAAAATTTTTGTTTTCTTTTTTTTTTTTTTTTTTGGTTTTTCTTTTAAATCTTTTTCTTCTTCTTTTTATCCCCTCTTTTTCGATTAAACACTAATTCAAATGCGAATTTCATTGATAATCACTTTCATTATACAATACACGCACATGCTATAAACAAATCACTGTAAATGTTAATAAATTAATTAATTGTACATAAAAACTTGATAATTTATTTTGGGCAAAATGAATTTACTAGATATTATCAGCTACGCCTAGGAAGGAGGTGGGTTTTCCTTAATATATATATTTTTATATGTTATTATTTTCCGTTATTTCCGTTATTATTATTATTGACAATTTTTGTTACTTTTTTTTTAAAATATTTTTCAAAAATTTATTTATTGCATTAAAAACAAAAAAAAAATATATATATATATATATATATTAAAAATTATATCAAATTTTTGTTGTAGTTCGACCTTTTATAGATCATATAAATTTCATTTAATTTTCATTTTGTAATTTAAGCTTTTATTTTTGTATTGTAAAACAATTGTCATTGGCACTATAATGGGCCAAGGTCCATTTTTAAATACCCTACATCGTCGTACGTTTACTCAAATAATGAATTTTTCAAATTAAATGTTATGTGGAAAGTGGTCGAGCAAGTAGTCCGATCGGAATCATTTTCCAGCGTGGATGTCCTTGGGCCAAAACACATCAGTTTTGCAAATTACATCGAAATATCTCAAAAATTCCGATCTGAAAGACAGACAGACGGACGGACGGACAGACAGACATATTAAAATTCATTGGGAAATGGATCCGGAATGGATCGGTATAATAAAAAATGATGCTATCTCAAGTCCTTTTGGCCTGGCTGCATACACATATCCGAATATAAGTTTAATAGGACCCGTGGTGTAGGGTAAAAATAAAAAAAGCAATGTTTATTATTTCAGTAAAGTTTTATTATTATATTATATTTTTTATTATTAATTAATTAATTAATTAATTGATTAATTGATTTATTTGTAATTTTTTTATTAATTTTTATTATTTATTTATTTTCAATTTCTAGTTAACCGATGTCATGTGCAATGAATATCCTCGCGTACGTCTCGATCGTATCCGGCGGCCTGCCAAGTTATCTTGGGATGGCCCGCCCACTTTGCGCGAGGAACCAGAAGATTCGGATACTTCTCCTATGGAAGTTGCTGTCAACACAACATTCTATAAAGATTTAGGTAAGTGGAAACAGTTAGATCTTTAAAAATATATTGCGTTGTCTGTGAAATCTTTCAAATCGTTGAGCGAATTTCTGCCTATTGCTTTCGTTACTGTGCGTGTGCGTGTGCGTGTGTGTGTGTGTGTGTGTGTGTGTGTCTTTTGTTTTGTATGCTATGCGAACTCGAGATAGAAACTTTCGAAAGACGCGGCTGGCTCGTACCAGCGGCATGCATGATTCGCCATGGAATCTGCGGACTAAAACTACCCGCCACACACGGACTTCTTCAACCACTCTTCTCCGCGGGAACACCGTTGGATATTACTTCGCGGCGGCTGATCGCGATTGGTGCTCTTCGTTTGGTGAAACCTTAGCGGACTACACTGTTGGCCTCTTCCCACCATGCGTTGGCTCTCTAAGCGGCGCAATTCATGCAGACTTCCAGGTTGTCGGTCATGCTGCTACATATTTCATATAGCCGCTATTTAGGCGACCTCAAAGCTTGGACAGGTGAAGATCACATGGTCGACGTCTCCCTATCCGCAGCCCCGCAGTCATGGCACACTGACGAGTTGTTGTAACCGAATCTGTGCAGGCAGCTTCGAAAACAACCATGACCGGCCGGGAATTGCGT
Source organism: Glossina morsitans morsitans (assembly GCA_001077435.1). Classification (NCBI taxonomy): domain Eukaryota; kingdom Metazoa; phylum Arthropoda; class Insecta; order Diptera; family Glossinidae; genus Glossina; species Glossina morsitans. The sequence continues at coordinate 1,352 of CCAG010016424.1, read as the reverse complement.
TTTTCTCTGGGGTCTCTCCATCCATAGCGATACGTTTGGGATGAGCGTGAAAGTGTACATACCGTTTGGCGAGGTTTTCCACACAATCACCGAGGCCAAGCTCCCCCCCCCTCTGTCGGTCTGTGTGTGAAGGGAGATTATTATTTGTGTATGTTCGGCTTGCAACTGGGAGCATCTCCAACAATCGTGGCAGGTAGACTGTTCTGAACATGGACAGCGCAGTGTAAAAAGAACGAGTCGTGACAGCGCACGTTATGCGGCACATATGTAGCTCTAAGACCAGTGAGTAAGAATCCCGAACAAGCTGAAGGTACTTTTACGACAAGAATGGATTGAAGCAGAGATCTCTTTTATCCCCATAGAACACTTGCCTACACATAAGCTAAGCGTAGCTAATAGTCAAGAGTGTTAAAAGAGTTGAATACACTTATCGTCGTCACCCAAGCGAGTGGGCGTCTGAGCCTTTAGTTACACGCGTGCTATCGGTTGCTCGCCTACAAGCATAATTTGGAAGCTTTCACTTCACAATCCTATATTCCTCAAATACCGCAAATCCTGTCCAATAAATCCAGTTTGTGCATTTGACCCGATCAATAAAATTATAGCAAAGAAACGGTCAAAAATATTTTAAATTTCAATTAAAAAAAATTTATATAAAAATCGGATTTAAATAATTGTTACTTCACTCGCTGGTATAAATGTTGGAATTATTGCAAATTGTTATTGCTTCCTGTGTGTGTTACATGCATACGTCACCTGTGGTTACTCACTTGCCTTTAATCTATCCGTTTCTGCATTACTAGTTACACATAAACTCCCGGTTAGCACAATCGGATGTTTTCTTTAATTTGCTTCTTTTATTTTTTCTTTTTTATTTATTTATTTATTTATTTTTTTTTTGCTCTTTCTTTGTTCTTATTCTTTCTACGTTTTCCTTCAAGCATTTTTCAGATGTTTCATTACGTCCGCATAAACTCAAATTCTCTCAGGTACATACTTACAAGAGAAAAAAAAACAAAAAAAAAGCAAAGTGAGAACATTATAGTCGGGCATGGCCCACCTTTACATACCCTACACTACTTCACCTAGTACATTTATTCTCACTCGTTTTGCTAATAATACACTAAAAATTACAAATTGTTTTCATCCAAAGGCACACTTCTTATAAAAGTGTGTGTGTTAATGCATAAGCAAAACACGACATGATGCGATCGAAATTTAGCAAACTTAAGTTACTTTCTCAACATTTTATTATATTTCATTTTCCACCATAGAAAACTACAAGCCCCATAAAGGCTTTTCGATTTTCATAATAACCTATATATATATATATATATATATATATATATATA
>CCAG010016423.1:0-22081 GCA_001077435.1 Glossina morsitans morsitans | reverse complement strand
ACTATATATATATATATATATATATATATATATATATATATATGTATATGTATATATATATATATATATATAAAGTGCAAAATGTGCAACTATGTGTACTTTACCGTTAATTGTTTTGCTAAATTCCTATTATGGCCCAATTTGCGTCACAAACTATTCCAAGATTAAATGGATGTGGAGTGTGGTTCAAGAAATAGACCCATGTGGTTCAAATTTTGTCCACTAGTGGTACAGGGTATACTAAGTTAGTGCGGACGTATGTAACTTGCGGAAGGGCTTAAGGCTGACCCACTTTTTATTATACCGATCGATTCAGAATCATAATTTGAATTGATCTAAGCCTGTCTGTCCGCCTGTCCCTTTGATGCCTATCCATGTAAATATGTGTTCAAGGTACAGGTCGCAATTTTTAAGATATTTTGATGAAATTTCGTACAGTGACGTGTTTTGACCGAAAGATGAACGCTATTCAAAATGGTTCCGATCGATCCACTTTTTCGATCACTCGCCATATAATGCCCTATTCTAAAAAGTCGTTATATGGAAAAAATTGCAATTATCAAAATTTCTCGACACAAGTGGCGAAGTAGTAGCATTTCGGCATTCTAAATAGGTATGAAAACTTTGGACCGGCTGTGGCAATTTTTGACACCCCTCTCATATAAAAAAAAAAAAAAACTGAAGATCATACGACTATAAAGATGTAATTTTTGAATGCTTCGTGATGAAAATTATATAATAATAGTAAGTTAATATAGAGAAATTAATTGTACTATATTTGGACCATCTCGGCCTATTTTTCGACCCTGCCCTATGTAAAGATTAAAATTGTACCCGATTAGGTAGTGTTTTGGGCCCGCTTCCTCATAAATACGCACATGAAAAATACGCCTTATGTAGAGCTAATGAGGTTTAATTTTTGTGTTCTATAATAAAAATAAGAATTGTGTTAGACAATGTGGTGTAGGGTATTTAATGGATGGTCTTGCCCGAGTATAATGCTCTTTGTTGTTTTTATGTCAAATTATTATCATGAACATTCGCATATAAGAATTTACATTCCCCGAGATTCTTTATATGCGGTGATATCCAAAAAATAGACCTACATGGTCCAATTCAGCAAAGTCAGTTTACTATTATGAGCCACTTTTCACCATGAAATATTGAAAATTCGATCTTTTTACCATATAAAGATTCGTAGGAACGGTTATATGCGAGGGGTTCAAAAAATTACCCTAGCCGACCCAAATCTTTCAGAACAATTTTTGTGAATGCCGATATATAGTAGTTCTCAGCGAGTTTTGTCGAAACATTTTTAAAATTCGAATTTTTTCAATTCTTCAAAATAAGACGTTACGTAGGGAGTGGTTAAAAAAATGTGTTCGTCGTGGCGTTAAAGCGCGTCAGTCTACCAAATTTCATCAAGTACCTCAAAAATTGCGACCTGTACGTTGAACACTAAAATATATGGGCAAACATCAGACGGACAGATCGATCGAGCTTAGATCGATTCAAAAATGGTCCTGCATCGATCGGTATAATAAAAGATGTTTCTATCTTAAGCCGTTCTGAGTGTTACGTACGCCCGCACAAACTTAATATACCCGGTATCACGACTGGTGTAGGGTACAAAAAATTATATGACTTAGTTGGAAAATTTTCTTCATGTAATGCATGCATGCTGTAAATGCGTTATTGGAAACGCAGGCCTCTAGCAAACCCAATAGGCGTTGCTGTCGTCACGCATGCAAGCGTAACGGTTACAAATAATGGCGATAATGAGCATGTTAATAATGATTATATAGTGTAATATCTGATACGAACCTGTGTATATTATATATACGTATATTGTGTGTACATATATATATATATATATATAAATACACATGTATACATATATATATATATGATGAACGAAAAGTGCGTGTATATGATTGAAGTTTTGCTAGAAAATTGGCACAGTTTACCAATTTTTCTCCTCTTATCACCGAAATTTCTAATTTCAATAACAATGAAATCATACGCACAAAGCTTTCTGTGTGTGTGTTAGGTAAAACCAACAACTACGCTCTTGTTGCCCGAAAAGACTGTAATGGTCTATTCAAAATGCCAACGTTCAAGCTCTTTGTTGTGGTGGTAACAATGATGGTTTCTCTTGTTCTTTTGTTTCTACATCGCTTTTAACCCATAACTGAGTTACTACACAAAGCAGCCCAAAACCAGTTGTTGGAGGGTAATCAACGATGCATTACCAACTATACCAACTAAACAATATAGAGACATATACAGCCGTACGCACTATCTTTTACTTGGTTTTTACTGTTCTGTTTGCATTTGTGTGTTCGTGTCTGTGTGCGCTTTCGAAGTCTATTCTCTTATAAGCCACCGCAATGTATTCATGCTTTGGAAAACTATATTGTAATTTTTGTTTTTTCTTTTTATTATTTTATTGTTATTTATTTATTTATTTATTTTTTTTTTATAGCCAAATAAATAATCAAGTTAAGAATGAATTTTGATTCCGTAGTGTTTCTCGCACACATGCATGCGTGCACACCAAGAGAGAAAGAAAGGGAATGTATGAAAAATGAATCTTGAGTGTTGTGTAGAAAAAAAAAGAGAAGAGAACAAGACTTTTATGTGCAAGGGTTGCCAACGTTTTAATCTAAGTTAATATGAGGAAAATTAGTGATTTTTTAATTTTCGTTTTTCACTAAGCGCACAAAATATATGCTTATCTCAGTTCTGTTTAACGCTAGACTTAGACAAAATTGTTTTTTTCTGCATTTCTTGTTAAACTTAGGAAAAAGGTTTTTTTTTTCCTTCTCGCTTTTCTTTAAGTCTAGACAAACCTAGCTCTTTATTTATTTTTTTTTGGTGTTATTGTTTGCTTAAAAAAAATTAATTTCTTTTTTTATATTTGTTTGTGACTGAGTTTAGCAAAAGTTCGTTTTTTTTTTTTTATTCTTAAGTCTGCTTAAGTACGGGAAAGTTGTATGATTTCAATTTGAGTTTGTTTTTTGTGGCTATCTTCGGCGCAAAACTAATTCCTTTGATATCGGTTCTTGGTAAGCTTGAGAAAAAGTGGCATTGCTAGGTGTTTGTTCTTTGCTAAGTTTAAGATTTCTTTTTTTTATTTGTATGTTTCTCTTAAACTACATAAACGTAGTTTTTTCCATTAGCTAATGCGGTTGGATCGTACCTCTCAATCCATGTGGAAGTAATTTCTAATTTCACATTTCCATTTTCATTTTTATGCGATCAAACGCAACGAAATCAATCGATTTCGAATCTGACGTTGTTCAGGAATATATATATGTGTATTTTTTCGAGTCCGTTGTTAGTATTTCTGACTGATGACGACTAATGATCCAAGCGAAATATGGTAATGAATATAAACGATATTAGAAAATAATTAAATCGCTTTATATTTGGTATAGGATCAATTCTTTATAGGGGGTTTTTAAAAGCACATTTCACATTGCTTGTGCACATTGCTTGTTAACCTATAATTTCTTTATCTGAAAATATTATCTTTAAGGGATTTTAGCCAACAGCTTCAATTATCCAACCGAAGTATATATAATGAAGTGCAAGCTCTTGCTTTTTGAAAATAGGCCTATGAGCTAAAAAACGCAAGACGTAAAAATCAGGAGAAGATTTTTTCTTTTCTATTCAATTCGAGGGAAACAGTTGCTGAATCGTGGAAAAAGCAGAGAGTGCGATACATTGTGCGAAGTGTAAAAAATCATGGTTTAGATCAGATAATAGAACACTCAAAACATGGTCCTTTTTTTAAGCGGCCCTCCATCACTTTTTCTTTCGACGGGAAATTCCGTTTCTGGCTTGACAGATCATAAATCTTGTGGATGCTTTAAATAGAATATTTTTCATCATTAAAATGATAATAAATGTTGCTGTCAGTTGAAGTTTCAAGGGTTCAGAATTTTATGATGCAGCATGTAAAAAAAAAAAACATCTATGTTTATCTGTATGAATTTCGAAACATATATGAGATGCTCCGCAGGCTTTTAGTAAGCATTGATCTGCCGAGCAGAATTGGGATCGTTTCAAGAGTTTGCATATAGAACGAAAGGGGAAAGCAAATCATTTTCGATTGTTACACATTCGATAATCCGTAATCGGCGATAATCCCTTTGGTTACTATTGCGCTACGTGCGTTGCTTTTTCGAAACTATATGAAGTATACTGATTCCAAAGTTATTCGGAATTCCACAAAGTACAAAACCCTTTTGAAGATATCTTTAAAGGTCTCTATAAAGTTCAAGTGTTTTTGAAAGTGAAATTTGACAGACATCGTATATAGATGAATTTTATGCGATCTTGGCAACTTTGTCTTCGCTATTTAGAGAATTGCAGGGAGAGATATGAAAGTATTTCTCTTCTCTCTGTTGACCATTTGTTATAAACAAACGAAATGAGAACACCTTACCCATATGAGTGTTGTTGACTAAAGAAAGGGGTGAGGCGGACTACTAACAAACACGCAGTGCATCGCAGGTATTTAAGTACATCGTGTATTATACAAGCGCTATTGTAAATTGAAACTAAAGAAAATATCATCTATGCATGCAATCGCACACTTGTGCACGTTTGGTGAAAAAAGAAAATCACCCATCACGTATACGACGACGGTGTGAGAGTTTTTACTGTTCAGTTTTCGCTTAACTACCGGTTATTGAAAAATTTTTGTTTATTTCTGAGAGGAGATTGCTTTGCATATAATCATTGCTGGTATTGTTATTGTAAAATTTTGTTTATTTCTGAGAGGAGATTTTTTTTAAATATAACCATTGCTCGCATTGTTATTGTAAAATTCTATTTTACTCATTTTATTCGACAAAGAGAGAATGAAATGGAGAGAGAGTTATATATATATATATATGTTTTTTTTTTAGCAATTACTTACATGAATATAAATCTAAAACATTTTAGATTTTATTATTCAGTTCTCTCAGTTCCCTCTCTTTGAACGATTTGAACGGTGAAGATGTGTAAAGTGTCTACGGTTTCAGTAAAAACGAACAAATATGCAAAGTGTGCTGCGTGCTCTAGTCTGTTTGCATACTAAAAAGCATGTACGGGCAAGCGAATAATTTTAGTAATTAGTTATATTCGAAGCGGCTTTAACAATACAATATGTATTATATTAAAAAAAAGAAAATAAAAATTCATGTATAAGTGAAGAAAGTGTGGGGGGAAAAAATGCACAAAAAACCCAAAAATAGATCACTGATCTAATGTGAAAATCTTGGCAATAATCATAATAATAATAATAGTAATAATAATAATAATAATAATAACAACTATAAGAGCAAGAAAATTTTACGAAATGCAATTTTATCCATCAGTATAAGTAAATAAAATATGTAAATGAAAGAATGCGGAGCGAAGCAAAAAAAAAATCATAACAAAAATATTTCTTACAGAGACCGAAAAGCTAAATATAGAAAAAAGTCTCTAAATTAAAAAAAAAAAAAAAAAAAAAACCAACAAACAAACATGTGGATTAGCAAAAAATTACCAAAATATCTTCAATTTTATTTATTATTTATTAGGTTCTTTCGTTAAAAATTTAAAAAAAAAAAAAAAAAAAATGGATAGAACAAAAGGCAAAAATTCTTATTCAACTCCCTTCTTGCTTATGAATTAAGGTCATTTCATTTAAAACACCTATCACATAACCAGTAAATTTCGCATTGTTATGATAATTAATCACAAAAATTACACTTTGATGACTTTGTCAACATTCGTTCAGATTCAGTTAAACAATAAATTTTTGTTTCTCTGTGCAGCGTTTCCCGGAAATCGTACAAAAAAACACAAAAAAGACTTTAAAGTCATTAAAAAATTTAACGGAAATTTTAAGAAACAAATATTAAAAAAAAATAAAAAATATGTTACTAATAATGAAATATGAAGAAAAATAGAAAAGTTATGCTAAAATAGTCTGTTTACGACACTGGCTTTGGTTTTATTACTCGCATCCATCTAACGGTTTTTGTTTGTTTTTTTTTTTTTGTTCTTTTTTATTATTATTTTTGTGCAAATTTTAATAATTTTGTAAATGGTGTTTAGTTGGGTTACGAAAAAAGAAGAAAAAAAAAAAAAACTTGAAACTTGCTCTGATTTCTCTCGCTGGCTGGTTTAAATGAAGGGCAAAGATCAAGGGGTGACAAACCGATTAAGAAAGACAAACACAAACACAATCACAACACAGAGAAAGTCTGCGAATTGTTCATTAAATTAAATCTTTATATGGTGTAAACGGGATTGTCTTAAATATAAAATTCTCTAGTTAGTGTCTTAAGGAAAGAAAACCAAAAGAAAAAGAAAAATAAATAAATAAATAAATAAAAGAATATTGTGTATATGTTTGCGAGCTTAGAACACAAACGCACTAAGGCCAATTGCCGAGCTTAAGAAAGATTGCAATAATTCTGAGTAATGATGATTTGGACTCGTCGGATCTTGGAAGGATTTCGAAGATTTAAGATAATATCTCGAAAACTATGTGAGAGTCCTATGATTTGCGTCTTAAGCCCGATTCTCACAATTCTCATTCGCATCGTCGAAGGATGATGGAGTTGCAGTTTATAATATAGCATTTAGTAACGGTAAAGGATTCCAACTTAAACTAAATCTCGTCGTCCGTCTGTCGTCAACTATGCAAATGCTATTCGCTATTGTCAACAATGTGGTAGAATGTTTCAAGTTTATCTATAAACTTCTACTAAATCGGTTTGAAAATTTATGGGATCAGCCTACTAATACATGCATGAAATGCAAAGAATTGTAACTTAGAAGTCATAGCAGCGATGGATTGAAAACTTTTTACAAAGATTTACGGAAAGCATTTAAAACTTTAATATGAAAACGGATGAGATCGGTCGGTTGGAGGAACATCCTCAAAGCAGGGATCTTGATTGAGGGGTGAAAAGTTACAATTCGTCAGATATATCAGGCTATTGAAATCCCTATCCCTTTTTCAAAGACTTTATTTGGAGCAGCAAACTTAGTCACGTCATCGATCTAATAGTTCGCTCAGTTAGCAGTCGCAGTTACAAAAATGAACAAAATGACTGGATTTACTGCTTACACTCACATAGCTTCTTATGTTTGCACTGTTGGCGCAGTTTTGCTTCCTCTACCTAAGGATGGCCGTACTTTTTGTCTCTTTTATTTTTTTTTTCTTTATCTAACCGATGTGCCTCAAGGAGAAGCTTCAGAGAACTTGTAAAGCATAGATTAGGTGTTTGCAAAAATTTTGATCAGCGACTTCTACAGATAAAAATGATAAAGAAATAAAAAATTCCAGGGTACATAACGGTTGAACTCGATGGTATCGACCTTTCTTTACACAGAATAATAGTTTTCCGTTTATTGTTATTGACTTATTCGGCGTATGCCGATGCTAATGGCATGGAGCGCCCAAAATTACATTTTCGACCTTAATTAATTTGTTGCCGAAGCCCACCGAACACGTCCAGGAGCTTATGATGATTCTGCTCCACCATATGCCATTTGTAGGTCTTGAAACGATGAAACCATCGGTTGAACGGTTGGTGACACGAATTGACTGAAAATGCCATTCTTTGGCCACGTGTTCCAAGAGTTATCAAGAATACACTGTTACAACTTGAATAGGAAACTCTGTCACACCCAGCGCACTCGCCAGCCGTGATGCCTTCTAAATAACACATATTCAGATCGATGCAGCATAGCTTGGCTGGCACGCGGATCCGCAAAGTTAAAGAAGTGAGAAAATGGGTCGTTGCAAAACCATTGTAAGTTCTTTCGACAGGATATCGCCATGTTGGAAAAGTTGTTGTAGAAAATGATGGAAACTACTTTGATTAATATTTATTGCATTTGCAAACACCTATTATATATACATATATATATATCTTTGGTTGGTAGCAGATTCTTAATCGATCTAAGTTCACTCGTCTGTGTAAGATGTCGGCTTCAAATTTGAAGTAAGCAAAACTATTAAAAGTTCTCGTTTATAGACCGGCATTGAACACAGGACAAATTGGTTGAAGGACACGCCCCATAACTGGGAATATTTTTGCTTTATGGGTTTTTTCGCTTATTATTTATAAACTACAACAGGTACAGAAGTAAAAATTTCCGCCTATATGTCTATTATGTGCGATCAAAACATCGACCACGCCCCTCCAATGTTAAGAAGGAATATAGATATTTTCATTTTTACTTTTTGCTCAGATAAATGCAATGGGTGCAGAAAATTCCCTTACAGCCGAATAATACATAGCTCGCTTGTTTAGTTTTGTAAAAGAAGTAACAAAAAAAGAAATAAATTAAATAAATAAATAAAACGAGTTGTTATTAAAAGATTTACTATAAATTAACTAAAGTTCGCTACTTATTTGCATATTTGCTTGTGATTTATTAAATTTTTCATTATTTACAAGTCCCGATAAAATTTCTTGCCGAATAAATTTCCTAAGGAATGAACGAATGTATGTCATCTAATCAAGTTGTTCTCGATAAAAGTTTTTTTCTTAACTTCGAAAAAACTAAAGAATAAATTAAAATTAAGTGCACTTGGGTCTGTGTTTTTAGCGCTTAGTAAACCATCGGTACCATCAATTAAATCATGAACTCGTTTTAAGCCGAGTTTTTTGCTTAACTTTTTTCATTTGCATAAGCTTTAGAGAACTCAAGCAATTTAATGGCATACATGCTCTGATCGTACTCAAGTGAGTACACGAATTATGCCAAAAAGAAAAAAAAAAAAAAATTTGAAAATAATTCAATTTTTAAGAATTTCATTTCAAGGTTGTTACGAATTTTACGATCTTTTATATAACAACAAGCGAAAAGACTGTAGCGGACCTTGGCCCATTATAAAATGCGCTACGCCATCCTACGATTATTCATATAATGGCGGTATATCAGGAGGGATCGAAAAAGTGGTCCGATTCGAATCAATTTCAAAAATTATGATCTGTAGATTGGACAAAAAAACCGAAATAAGGCGGACAGACGGACAGATAAGCTTAGATCGAATTAGACGGTGCTTCTGAATCGATCGGTATAATGAAAGTTGGGTTCTACGTCAACTCCTTGCCTGTGTTGCATACATTCATACAAACTCTTGTGGTGGTGTAAGATGGAAAAAGAAAAAAATGTTTAATGAAAAATGTAGAAGAAATAACTAATTTTTATAAGAAATTTATAAAAGAAAATTGTTTATCTTTTAGATTTACTTCTGTTATAGGAATTTTATATATATTTATATATGAAAAAAAAATTCATTTGCATAAATTCTCAAGTTGACGTAAAGGGAGTGATTGTGCCGTAATAGTTGCCTGTATTTTTCAGAATTTCTGAAACATTAAGTAAATCAAAGTCTTTCAATTTATAGACAGCATACTATCTGTGATTTATTTATCTTTTCTTTCTAGATAATCATATATTAATTAAATTCATTTAATTATGTTAATTACTTTATATATAAAGATCAGGTTGCAAGCAAAACTTCAATAACGTGCTGATTATAAATTAATTATGCACTTTTTTTTTCATTTCTTATTTATTATATAAAATATAAAAGATTGCAATAATCAATTAAACTATGAAGTGAAGCCTTGGACTTCAATTCTTCCCTCAAGTAAACTTATTGCGTCTGGGTCTAAGTTTAGAATGATTTACAATAGAAAGCGTAAATAATATCGTAATAGTGTACTCGACAGTGTAGAGGTAACCCCGTATGCAAACATTCTCATCCAATTTTTAACATCCTCTGATCTATATAGGCCTTGGTCTATATCACCCTAGTCTATGTAAATCTTAACGAATCTTATAAAGGGGATAATCAGTGTGGTAACTTTACAATAAAGTATTTTTTCTTTTCCTGTCTGCGACTTAGTAAATATGTTTTCACCTGGCTTTTTCTTTTTTTAGCTTCGCAAATATACAGACGAAATGCCATTCACTGGTATTTTTGGTCTCCTTGATTAATATGAGAAAAAATCCTCCTAACGGTCATCGATTAATGTTATCGGTAATCAGAGGTGAATCGACTACAGTAGCACCAGTTTTTCCATAACAATAAGAAATCATGAATAACAGTCGGCTAGTCTTCAATGTCGCCAAAGCGACCGAACATCTCTGAGTCGAAGGTCATACTTTGTATTTGTTCATCGCATTCCACGGGACTGACTGTAATATCTCTTTTATGAGCTTTCTAAACAAATCGATATCCCTTTGTAGGATGGTTGACAACAACAACTGAGTCGAGCGTCAAAAAAAAAAAATACCGCAATATGACGATAAAACCATTTTTGACATAATGGACTTTGGGCCAAGTATGGAAAAATCTGTCAATGACACGTTAACAGTGTAGAATTGGAATACGCTATCAGTCCCATTTTACTGTCCATATAATGCTTATTTTTTATTACCGTCTTTCTCCATCTTCGAATACAGAGCATATCTGGGTTGATGTTCTTCCTTAATAAGATGTCAAGGCATTCACAGGCTATCAGATATCTAAAAGAAAGTAGTGTGATGATGAACAATATTTTCAAAGGCAAACTTATAAACCTTTCTCACAATCTTTTGTCGTACTTTTGTCATATTTGCTCTTCAAATTAATGCACGCTTTCAATACAATCGGGAATAAGTGGACAAGTTATACTCGCTTGGCGAACATGACTAATGTAATCGGGGAAGAATAAGAGGAAGGTTAGGTCGAACATGGTTAACGCAACCGGGAATAACTACACATAACTAATGTAATCGGGGAAGAGTGAGAGGAAGATTAGGGCGAACGTGGTTAATGCAATCGGGAATAACTCCACAAGTTATGTTCGCTTTAAGGCGAACATGACTAATGTAATCGGGCAAGAAAAATAAGAAGGTTATTATAGTTGCAGGGCGAACATGGTTAACGCAACCGGGAATAACGAGACAAGTTATACTCGCTTTAAGGCGGAACAAATTCGTAAATAGAATCAGAAAATATTTTGCTAAAATGTGAATATGTCGGTTAATCGATAACGATTAACGGACTCTAGGAAACATTTTTATCCGATTTTAGATCTGTGCCTTAGATAGATTATAATTTACAGTTTTTTAATTATTGTGAGCTCGATTTTGATTGGTGGAGCGGTGCATGTTTTCAAATTTAAACTATGGCCTTGAAATAAAAGTGAATGCGATAAGATTTCTTTGTCGATTTTCGGCATTTGTAGATTTTTCAAGAACACGGAAATAGGCAGATGGATACGCAAGAGAATATGCGAACGTATTTAAATCACTTTGGAATTTTGAGCCTATTAAAAAAATGTACCGCATTTTCTTATGTTCCTAAGCCGCATTTATGTTTATTACGAATGAAAGAAGAAACCTCCTCTTGTAGGAGTATTTGCGATGCGACATGATAACCTCAATTACTAACACAGCTGGTCTCTTAATGCATGTATCGAACGAGAGCATTTTTCAAATGCTTATTAAAAGATTTGATAAATTATCTAATAAATAATCATATCTGGTTATAGCATTTTATATGCAATATTCGGAAATACGTTTCAGAGACGGCAATAAAATTTTGAATGCGTCCTTAGTCGTTGTAAAGTTCAAATTCAAGTCGAAAACTTTTCAAAAAATTGCATTCATTCTATACTTTTTTTAACAAAGATTCCACACATCACAGTCCATAAATGATTGACACAAACTCATAATAATCGAAAGATTGCAAAACCTTATGCAAAAATCTCAATGTGATTTCATTAACATATTGCGAAATATCGAATAGATGTCGAATGCTTGTGCTGCTGACCCATTCAGAAAAAAGAAAAACAAGAAAAACAATTTATTATTATTAATATATGAATATCACTCAATAAATTACCGGTCTGACAAATATAATCGCAGCACTGTTAACAAATCCAGGCGATTTCTGGATAGTATGGATCTACAAACCGATATGCGTCACAATTTCATAGTAGCTCGAGCGGTCTCGGTTGATGGCGGGTACTATCCAGAAATCGTATGGGCCTATTAACAGTTGGACGTGGGGAGACCTATTGAGCTATATATGATAACGTGCATATATTGAAGGTCTAAGTTTCTAGACGAAGGATAGTTTTATCATGTTTTTTTATTTAATTTTTAACAAAAATATATTTTTTAAAAATAATTTTTATTATATTTTTATTGCTTTTTGTTTTTAATAATTTATTAAATATTTATTTATTCGATAACAATTAATTCCGTGTTAATTGATATGACTCTTAGAGCAACAATCAGATAGTAGACGCCATTGAATTGTTGATTAGTTCAGTGTGAGAAGATGGCATTTGTAATGTACGGTGAGAAAATAAATTAAAAAAAAAAAAAAAAAAAAAAAACAAACCAAATAAATAAATAAAAACAAAATAAAAAAAAATCGTAAAAAACAAGCAAAATTTCCTACACTCGTTTCAAAGCGAATCTTGCATACCCATCGTTTAAGGTGAATATATAAAAACACGAACGCATACACACATACACAAATATATATATATATATATATATATTCAGAAGTTTCCCGCTTAATACGGTACTTATAACGGCCCGTTTCAATATAACACGGTATACAATTTACGAATATCACAACACGGTTTCGACACAAGGCGACTAAGGTTCCGATGCGATATCAAGCATACTCTTTGATTTATGTTATATCTAAGCTTAAATCGTCCATCGTTCTGTATGTGATATGTGTTTAGTTTAAATCAAAAATAAAAAAAGTTTCGCATGAAACGCTTTCGATACATCCCAGCACGCATTAACTCTGTTAAGCGCGATACGCCGCTGCATATATATGCATACATATGTACATTTTCTCTTAGAGAGATAGTATAGACAAGAGTTCGCTAGCAAGACAGCCGAGATAGTTTTCATATCGCAGTTTGCTACGGCATTGATAGGTATTTCAAATTGTTGTCTGTTTGAAACGTGTTAACTTATTAACCCGGTTCAACTGTTTAGATCTCTTTTTCCAAAAATTGTTTCAATCTCGTTGCTGTTGTCGATGAAGATAAATTCGTGAAAATTGTCTTGTTGTTTGTTACTTGTGTTAATATTAACTGCGCAGGCAACTCATATGACTTTTATTATCGTTAGTTGCTACTAAAAGCAGTCGTGTTTTGCTGATGAAAAGCTATTTTAGTCATTTATCTATTGCGGGGATATATAAATGAAAACGGATTAAAATCTCTTTTCAGCATCGCCTAGAAATTAACTGAGAATATAAAATCAAAAAATTTCAATCATAATTTCAAATATTTTTTAAAAAATGTTTTTAATTAAAACCAAGCAAGAACTTTGTAAGCGGACAAGACCAACCAGTAGATACCCTACAGCACTTCGTCTAATACAATTATTTATTCATTTTAGTTAGAATGCACTACAAATTTCATATTATTTTCATGCAAAGATTTCATGAAATCCCGCATATTGGACGATGGCCAGAAGATCACGTGGCTTCATCCAAATATCGCAAACTCAATTTACTTCCTAAAAACTGCGTTATTTTTCAGTTTCCATCATAAGAAGTTACGAATTGCATTTTTTTGCCATGCACGGGCTTCCTTTTCACGATAACCTCTAGTTATGTTAGGATCTAAAGAATAGATCTGTGTGATCCAAATTCGTTGCCGTTAATTTATTTTTGCTAAATTACTACTAACGACTAATTTTCGTCATAAAATATTTATAAATATAAGAATTTTTCTAAAGGGCTTACTATTCATGGGAAGTGTTATATGGAATGCGTCTAAGAAAACGGCCCATGTGGTTCAAATTTGGTCTAATTAATTTTCATGTCAAATTATTCTCATGAATAAATTTTCATCAAAAACATCTATCAGTAAAAGAAAAATAGACATGCATGGTCCAAGTTCGGTAAGGTTGACTTCTTTATCAACGTATCCGTAGCATCAGCCAATTTGAACCATGAAATATTGGAATTTAGATCTTTTCACCATATAAAAATTCAATATTCGTACGAATTCTTATATGGCAAGGGGTTCAAGAAATTGCCTCAGCCAAACCAAATTTGCCAATTTAGAATGTCGGGATACTAGTACTTGGCGACTTTTGTAAAGAAATTTTGAGAATTTTTTTTTTTTTTTCATTTATTTTGAAAAGTCGTTATATGGACGCCAATCCGATCCATTTTCAATAGGGTTCGTCCTTGCGTCAAAGCACATGGTTATGTCAAATTTCATCAAAATATATCAAAAATTGCAACCTATTCTTTGGACATGGAGAGACATCAGACGGACAAACGGACAGACTAGCTTAGATCGATTCTGAAGATGATACGAAATTGCTAGCTACAATAATAAAAGTTGGGTGTTTCTCAAGTCCGAAGTTATTATATCCTTATACCACGCAAATGATATAGGATTTGGAAAATGTAAACAAATTTTTTACACTTTGGCGGAATACTATCCGTATTCATTATTACATTGACCATACATTCTCGTGTGTAAAATTCATGCAAAGAACTATGTGTTTATGTCGCTTTAATGCAAAACTACATTTCGAAGGCAAAAAATTCGTATACAAAGAGTCCTTGAGAACAAGTTCAAGTCTATTAAGTTTCGTGATCAATAGCATTTCGCTTAGAAGCCTGATATTCTCTTCGCTACTTGCATTTCCTTTAGAGAGCTAATATGTCGTATGATAAAAAGTCCGCTAAAAAGTGACTAAATGCAATTTTGTTACTTATCTGCTTTGTTATGGCCTTTATTTTTTTTTGAATATTAACCCATTAACGCTTTCCCTACACGATTATTTATATTTTAGTTCTATGAATCGCGATACAGATGTAATTAACTGATACCAATACTAGAAGATTGGGGATAATGCCTTTACAGATGTCATTATTGTTACGTCGTAATAAAGGAAACTTTTATTTTATTTTATTTATTTATTTTTTTGTTTTGTATTTTTATTATGGATTTCTTTCTTTTGTTTTTTCTTTTATCTTGTCTTTGTTGTAATGTCTAGTCAAATAATAATTTGAGATGCGATGCTATTATCGCGACATTTTGCATCAATAATCGCGTTCTTAGCTTTCATATCATTGTACTCGATTGCTCACACTGTACACCTTCGTGCACACACCTGTAATATCGTAGTATTACGTTGCTTAGTTTCTTCTTTTTTTTTTTATTTTTCTTTTTTGAACCTGTTCTTTGTTTTTTATATGAGTTAATGAACATTGTTTGAGTATAATTTTTACAGATCGTTTCATCGTTTTGTTAGAATGTAGGAGAGGGAGGGCAGTGGAGATGAGTTTCAAGACAACATAAATGCATTTTTCAACAATTGTATCAAGACAGACGTCTATTAACTCCATTAACATTTGCCCCTAGGAAAACTTATCAAATATAGATCGTTATCGTGCAAGAAAGCAATAGTTCCATGAGCTGTGTAATAGGTGACGCTGCCCTATTAAAAAGTCAACGTCATTCGCTTTCATTGCATCAAAATCAGGATGAAAACAAAGCGAGTCAACACATTGTTTAGAAAATGCATCAATTATAACTACAACAGTTCAATACCAGCAGCAGTATGACTCAATTGTACCGCCAGACTAAACAACGAATCAAATTCTCATTCATTGTAATTAGAGAAGTTGTTCGATTATTCGATGCCATGGACTTACCCGAATCCCAAATTCTAACGTTTTGATTACTTACCTACCCGAATAGATAAAAAAAGAAAAGCTTCATTAGCTGAGAATGATTTCTTTTTTTTTTTTATGCCCACCACTGTAAGATGGGGGTATACTCATTTCGTTTTTTCTCATAATATATGTATCATCCGAAAGGAAGCTTCAGAGATCCTATAAAGTATAGCTACTCTTGATCAGCATGGAATTCTGGGTTGATTTAGCAATGTCTGTCCGTCTGTGTGGTGTTGGTTGTTGGCACTATTTTGATAGCAAAAATGAACAGATCGATTTCAAATTTGGTAGAAACATTGAAAGTTCTTGCACGCAGATTGATATTGAAAATGGGCTAAATTAGTTAGAGCAGAGCAGCCCGCAGTGGAGCATAAACTGAACGCAACTCGGTTTTTTTTAACAAAAATTTGTCGGTTTTTTCTCATTTCTCAGAAATTATAGAAGTTAGAAGACTGATAATTTCCATATTGATTTTACGAAAGACTCTACTCTTTACCTGCAAAAATGGAAAAAATCGACCATGCCTACACAAATTTACAATTGATTACATTTTATTTGTTTCACCTTTTTGACGTTTCATGCTCATTTATCATAACGCAAACAAGTCATTAATGTTTAAAACTATTTTGTACACTCCTCAAGCGAAGATATAACTCTGCCCAGAAATGGGTTAACTTTACAATGAATACGATCGATACCGCAATTACTTTTTTCTTAATAATACCAGCGATATGGGTATCAAGTAAAAGAATGCGGAGAGCAGAATGCGAAAAGCATAGTAGTGGGGATGTAGAAAGACTTGAGATAGACCTCAGCTTATACAAATCGCTCTTTGAATCGATCTAAGCTCATATTATCCGCAACAGTAGCCGAATAGGTAAAAATCGTAGCCACCAAGCCAGTGTTCGCGAGCTCAAATCTCAGTGCGCGGCAAACTTGACTTTGGCGGTAGTTACAGTGAGTACTTAATTATGAGTAAAAACAAATCGCCTATCGGTTGGTCGCATATGAGCAGGGCTACGGCCACTTTTTTACCTCTTTCCCTGTCTACACTTTTTTCTGACCGTGTTACACGAATAGCTGACATTTCATGAGTGATTGGTCATATTAAACGGAGAAAAAAAAAAACTTGTCTGTCCGTCGTGTTTCCTTATATTCAACCTGCACGTCGCAAATTTCGAGGTATTTTGATAAAATTCGGTACACCGGGACATGGTTTGGCCCAAGGACGGATGCAACCAAAAATGGTTCGGATCAGATGACTTTTTCGACCACATGCAATAGAAAGCCTTATTTTGAAAACTTGTCACTTGTGTTGTAGATGTATTAAGCAAATTGTTTGTAAAGCATTTAATGGTGGGCCTTCGCCCACCTCAGCGTTTCAAGTTGTTTGAATATATTTTTAATATTTGTCAATTAAAATTTTTATTTTTTTTGTTTTGTTTGTAAAAACAACAAAAAGTGAACATACTTTTTCATTTATTATGTGCATTGTTAAGAAAGTCTCAAATATTGTGATTTGAGTTTGCATGACAACTACCCGATCTGCTAAGAAAGCAAATTCCAAACAATAGTAAAACCCATATATACATTCATGACGTTTCATCTACTTCACACAGCTGGCGATTGTCGATAAGATTAGGAAAAGAGTACCGACAACTTGCTTGTAATATGGTGAGAGTTAAATCGTAACAGTTAAGCGAACACTATCAAGATATCACAAAATATAAAGCCTACGTAAATCTTGAAAATCACATTTCGGTGATGCGAACTAAATCTTGAAAGGAGTTGAATAGAAATGTTAAGTCACAAAAGGATAGTTTTACGTTACAGTACATTTGGAACGAGGCTTCAGCTATCACGAAATTTTATGACTTGGTTTCGATTTGACTCGAACGATAAACATGGCCTTGACATATATATATATATATATATATAGGATTTCATAGACTCGTGTAACACTGTTTCGCTATAACATAAAACAAGGTTTCGATTCACCACTATATTCATTGCCCTGACTTATATTAGGTGTATGAATAAATCTTCCGAAAATTGAGTTATAGACAAATTATTTAATTAATGTTTGAACAGTGTAAGTTTCAGTTGTTGTTTATAAGCTGTCGTTCAATGTATATCTGAGTTCAAAAAGATGGACTGTCCTTTTATCTGAATTAATTTGGAAAAAAATGCGACTAAAGCTACATGAATGATTAAATTGGCGTGCAATGAAAACGCAGTAAGCTGTAAAACAGTTAGAAAGTAGATTACGAGATTTTGGGTAAAAATTGTAATCTTGAAAACGATGAGAGTTCGTCGCCGATTAGTGCGTCCGTCCCCCGCATGATTAATCCAGGAAGTGATTTTCAACTAAGGGCGAGCAGTCTTCGTGGCATTGCCCAGACTTGGCCCGTTCCGATTACCACTCATTTAGATTGACGAAGTCTTGTTTAGCAGATCAGCGGTTCACAAAAGTTGAAGATGCGAGGAAATGGCTCGATGACTATTTCACCTCCAAAGCCATAAGCTACGTGATAAACGGCAAAAAGCCCATAGATATTAATGGTACCATATTTCGATTATTACACCTTTGTAACGAGTATATTTTAAATGCAGTTGAATTTCATAAAAAAAAAAGCAGGAATTTATTTACACAACTATTACCATAATTAAGTTTAAATTATGTCACGTCTCTAGTTGATTTAAAAAGAAAAATATCTTTTTGCAGCAGCTAAAGAAAATCTATAAAGAACTTTATTAAAAATGTAAACTGCATACATCCATATTATATATATAATACATCGATTGATATGCTACAATACTGGTAAACAGTTGATCAACGGTTGAACAATTCAAGCTTTATTGAATTTACCTTTTTTTTTATTCCTTCTCAAATAAATATAATAAACAGTTAAGGCTGTTGTGTTGCTCATGGCGAGTGAAAATAATTTGTAAACAAATTTTAGAAAATTTTTTTATCTAAAGTCAATAGAAACGTGAATTTGTTTACACACAAAAATGATAGAAACCTTAAAAGTAATTTTGTTACACCCTACACCACTTGTGGTACAGGATATATTAAATTAGTGCGTACGTATGTAATACGCGGAAGGGCTTAAGGTGAACCTATCTTTTATTATACCGATCGATTCAGAATTATAATCTGATTTTCATCTAAGCTTAGCTGTCTGTCCGTCTGATATCTATCCATGTAAATTTGTGTTCAAGCTATAGGTCGCAATTTTTAAGATATTTTGATGAAATTTGGTAAAGTGACGTGTTTTGATCCAAGCTATTCAAAATGGTTCCGATCGGTCCACTTTTTCAATCACTCGCCATATAATGCCCTATTCTAAAAAGTCGTTATATGGAAAAAATTGCAATTTTCAAAATTTCTCGACAAAAGTGGCGAAGTAGTAGCATTTCGGCATTCTAAATGGGATCGGCTGGGGCTAATTTTGAACTCCCTCTTAATAAGAAAAAAAAAATGAACTATATGGGTCTGACATAAAGGTGACTATAAAGGTGTAACTTCGTGATGAAAATTATATAATAATAGTAATTTAATATAGAAAAATTAATTTGGACCATCTCGGCCTATTTTTGAATCTTGCCCTATGTAAGAATAAAAATTATATCACATAAGGTAGCGTTTTGAGCCCGCTTCCCCATAAATACGCACATGAAAAATATGCCTTATGCGGGGCTAACAAGGTTTAATTTTTGTGTTCTATAATAAAAATAACAATTATGTGGGACAATGCGGTGTAGGGTAGGATATTGAATGGTGGAGGTTACCCGACTATAATGTTCTTACTTGTTTTTTCCTTATTGTTTTTTTCTTTTTTTTCTTTTTTTTGTATTTGAATGCACTTGAAATACAATGAAAGATAAAAATAAATCGCCTTTATTGCTAAAAAATGTTTTCATTCTTATCTTTACTTGTTTTTCACACTCTGTCTCTCTCGCTTGATGCCTGTGTAAAGTGAGAAAAATAAAAAGTAAAAAAACA
The DNA here is from genome assembly GCA_001077435.1 of Glossina morsitans morsitans. NCBI lineage: Eukaryota > Metazoa > Arthropoda > Insecta > Diptera > Glossinidae > Glossina > Glossina morsitans. Next base: position 2,336 of record CCAG010016423.1, on the reverse strand, counting down.
TAAGGCATTTATTTTAATAAAAATTAAATCATTATTGAACGCATTTAAAAGCCGTTTATACGAAACAATTAAGGAAACTAGACAAAACGCCTACAAGGCTTTAAGAAAAATAGAAAAAAAAAAAAAAAAAAATTAATAAAATTATATATAAAAATATACAATTACCTCAAGTCTAAGATGCATTGTAGAAAAGCAGAGGTTCTTAAGCTGAGCTCAAAATCTAAACATGTGTATATAATAAATTATTGCGTATACATATAAGATTCAAACACAATAAATTAGTTACAACACATGAGACATGATGTACAACCAGTTCAGAATGAATAAGGTAGAGTACAGTTCAGGTCACAATTAAGAAAGCACTTAAATCCTAGATGTTCGAAGTACCCCCTATATATTTTATTTTTTGCTTATTTGCACAAATACTATAAGTGTCTTACATAACATTTAGTTTACAAGCGGAAGGGCAACTGGAAGGGCAACTGGAAGGGCATAAGATATACCCACCTTTTATTATACTGATCCATTCAGGATCATTTTCTGAATCGATCTAAACTTGTCTGTCCGTCTGGCGTATGTCCGTAAATTTCTGTATCCAACCTACAAGTCGATATTATTGATAAAATTTTGCATATTGATGTGCTTTGACGCTATTGAAAATGATTCGGATCAGTTCACTTTTTCGACCACCGCACCTATAACAACTTATTTTGAAAATGCATTAATAATGCAATCTTCAAAAATTCTTTACAAAAGTAGCTAAGTAAGTGGTATGCAAAATTTGGTTTGGCTGGGGCAATTTTTTCAATCTCCTCCCATAAAAGTGTGCCTACGAAAAGTGTGATTGGAGAGTTTGCATTTTCTAAAAATCTAATCTCGATTTTTTTTTTCTTTGTTTTTTGGACATGCCTATGTAAGAAGACTGTAATCGCTTTGCGAACACAAATTTGAATTATTTTCCTAAGGGAAACGGCTTTGGGTAATCGACAGACAGCGAGCTGTTTCCCCTTCTTGATTTTAATTAGCCTAAGTAAAGATTACCGCGATTATGGGTCAAAAAATGAAATTCACAATAAAAATTAAGCTGTTTTGCCATCTTAAGTTTCTATTCGTATTTCGAAAAAGTTGGTGAATGGATCCAAGACAAGTTTGTATCCGATATTTATTAGATTCAAGTGCGAGTACAAATTGATAAAAGCTTCGAGTGATTAGTCAAATTTCGCTTGAGACATTCGTTTTTCTCATTTCGATATTACAAGAAGCACCTGATTGTGCCGATTGTGTCCAAAATATCATTCAATTTTGTACATCTCACGTCTTCTAAAGTGCTAGCACAGATTTCATCTGCAATTTATGTTGCGAAAGAATAACAACAACAAACCAATTTGCATAGAATTAGTAGTGGTTTCAAATTTTGGGACCCATCATCATCGACATGCTAGCCAGCTCAGCGTGTTGATCCAAGTGCGCCAAGGCTGGCATTTCAGACTCATTTGGCTGTTTAATAGTGATTTTTGGTCTGAAAATGAATGAATCAATGGAAAGGCGAGAACTTCTCAAGTTTCTGTCAAGCCAGTCCGTTGTTTTTTCCATGAAATATTAAAATTCCATTAAATTTGATTAGTTCTGATCGATTTTGAAAAGAAAACAAAAAAAAAAAAGCCGAAACAAAACACTACATTTAAATGTATATCAAATTTCTTATATATGAAACAGGTGCTTAATCATGAAGTATTCAGGTAAATTTGTGTATATGTGCTCTCAAAAAAAAAAAAAAAAAAAAGCTGAAGAAAATAAAATGTGTGAAAATAACAAAGTATTATTTTTTGTTTATTGCTATGAAGAAAATAGGGAAAAAGACTTTCAACACACAATAACCGGGTTTTAGGTCGATTACATTGGTTTTAGAATCTCAAACATTAAAAACAAACAAAATGGAAAGAAAACCGAGCCTCTGTAGAGAAATAATGCTAATGAACTCTGAACAAAAACGTAAAACAACAAACAAGCGAGAACACGAAAATGAAGTTAACAAAATGACTTGAAGGCCCTACATTATCACTATCTACAGTATACAAATAAATTATCTAATTAACTTTTGTTAGTTACACAAATGTACATATATATGTGTGTATATGTATGCTTACAACTTGAAACGGTTTTCATCGAAATTTCTGCATCTTGAAGGACCTGAGAATTTGCACATCGTTCTCTCCTGAAGATGACCTTATAGGACTGTTAATTAAAGGTTTCTTCTGTAGCAATACAAATCAGAGTCCAATACATTAGCAATAATTAGAGTCCAGAATAGCAACGATATAATCTTATAGGGCCTT